>CM057142.1:40109707-40384707 GCA_029964075.1 Patiria pectinifera
GCACATCTGCAAATGCAATGATGATGTTGTTATATGTAAATCTTTGCTCAGCACATACAATTATTAAGCAATAGTTCTGATTTGCAAAATCCACCTTTTTCTAAATCACAGCCTGGTATCTGCTTCAGCCCAACTATTTCTTTTACGTGTATATGGGGTTTTTGAAGCCTCAACTTCATCACTGGCTTTATCTTTAATAGATTTTCAGCCCCTGATTGGTGATACTCTGTTTCAATTTGGGTCAAATCTGCTTCAGAAACTTCACTTCTATATAAGGCAAACATCATCAGTTTTTCCATTGGGTGTGGGCTAAAAGTCTTTCAAAAAATGACTCTGAAACAGAGAAGCAGCCTAAGCTGGAGCTGATGCCAGGGTCTCAAAAACACCCCCTCCCCTACCTCCCCAGGACCACACCCACCTGCTTGTGTTCTGATACCCGCCCGGTCTTCTCTCGCCTTCTGAGCCAGGTTACGCAGATTCTCCTCATGTTTCTCTTTCTCTTTGGTAGCCAGCTTCCGTTCCATGGTGGCACGCATTTCTACTGCCTCACGAGCCTGTCAGTCAAATCAGTCGCATTTTCATTCTCAAGTTGGTCAACTTTTGTTTAGGTAGTTATGTAAGATTCAAATTGTGTAATCGATTTAACCGTGTCAATAGGTTTTTTTTTTCCACAAGTATTACACATGTATTCTATATTAACCGCAACAATCCACTATCATTCAATATCCACCTGGTTTTCAATAAATTTTACAGGATTTAGAAAGATAGAGCTTGGTTACTATTACTTCCAGGGGATTGGATGTCCCTTGGAAAAATCTAAAAAGAATATGCTCCCCCCTGCTCCCCCCCCCACCCCAACCCCCGCGTGGTGGTGGATTATAGGAAGGTTCCTTGCAAAAATCTACTAAGAAGAGGTTCACATGAACAAATTTAAAACAACAGGCACACTTAGGTGACTGCATAAGCAATGGCGTACAAAGTTATAGTCCAAGGGATTAATCTACTCTGTAAACTGTGAAAATCTCATTTAAGCTTTGGCAACATTCCACGTTGGAAATGGTGTCCTAGAGGGCTAAAAATTAATAGCCGATCTTCATCAAGATGTGTACAAAAGTTCAGAAAGTGCTCCGTCAGTGAACTTTATGCACAATGAACCAGTTTATCTTTCGATTTTCACAACAATCAATTCTCACCTTTCTATCAGCAATGTACAGGGCTTCAGCCAACTTGGCAAAGTTCTCGTTAATCTGAGGATTCTGCAGACCACGGCCGTCTGCCGCCAACCGCTTGTCTAATGGGATAGTGTAACCCTGTATAAACAAATGACAAATAACTGGAAATATCAAGAACTATATCTATCATGCCAAGATCATAACATCACGACAAAGAGTGGTCAGTCTACTTCACAATTTTATCAAAGGCTTTCCTGAATAAAAACAAAACAAAACACAGAGACAAACAAACACACTCACAGTCGTGAATTTCTATACGCCCGAGGACAATGCTTTGTGTTTCCCTTTGTCCCTGTAATATAACACTCTCCCATAGACTAAGCACATAACCTTACCATCGAGGACCGTTTTCTACAACAGACCCAACGCTCGAGGACTGAAAGGATCTTTTGTTTTCCCTCTGTGTGTCTGTCCTCCATTGTAAAGCCATACATGTACACCCATTCCATAGTTGTGGGGACCAGTTACCTAATTAGTGATAGGGACCACAGATGCCGTGGGGAGGGTCAAAAGTTCATACAACTCAGTCCTCATTTTCCTAACAATTACAAACTTCTCAATGTGGTCGCCATCAACGCACGTATGCATTTGTAACACTTTCAATCATGGACCTCCTTTTGTCCTCATATTGCTTATATCTTTTTGGAAAGAACCTCCATTGGTTTGTACACAATTTTCCAACTGTGAACCTTCACCCAACCGTGGACCCTGCTGTCCCCTATTGTTCAAGGTCCACTATTGAATGCATGTCCATACTCATTCTTACATATGGGTGATTACGGGTTACCACTTATGTGGACTAGTTTCCCGACCACTGTTTTCCTTTGTTTCTATTGAATTCTTAAAGTCCACAACACTTACTTTAGCGTTCTTCCAGTTTGATATGCATGGTGGGATCTTCCATTCTTGTTGTTCCTTCACCGTGACCTAAGTGCAAAAAAAATGGGAATAAAAATAAATGAGAGAAATCAAAAGTCTAAGTCTAGTTCATGCACGATCCTATACACAAGGATAAATGACTTCCAAGATTTCTGGTAAGTGGCGTGATAACAGCCTGTGCACGTATAGAACATACCATGCGCGTGCGCGAGACTAGAGTCGGCACGCGACTAACAGTTGAATTTCTGTCAAGTCTCCCGTGTCTGGGTTTCATGTGGGGCGCGCGCGCCGAGTCTCGCGCAAGCGCGCGCATTGTATGTTCTATATGCGCACAGGCCGTTATCACGCCTCTAGACAAACCGTTCCGTACACTTTGTACACAAGCTCAGATGAGTCGTTTATCCTTGTGTGGAGGATCTGTGATTCATGACAAGCTGAATGTGAATGCAAATTGATGATGTCTTGGCAAATACTTGTGCAGGGAATTTGCAATGGTTGAAGACACTTGAAATCCACGGAATGCCCCAAAGAAAGTCTTTTGAAGTCAAACTTCCATCATATTTTCATACAAGTAGCGTACAAACTTGAGTTAAAGCTAAGTCCATCATTTGCAGCTATCCAAAAAGTAACAGACGTAATTATTGTTGAAAAACATACTTGGTTGAAAGATAGTGAGGGAACCAAAACTCCCTGTGAATTAATTCTTTATGGCATGCTGTCATTTTGAAGAAATCAACGAAAGAAGGCCTTTCCAATTATGCGTCTAAAGACTAATTTCCGTTAGTAGTTTGTTTTTTTATTCAGCAAAGCGCGCGCAAGCGTTGACACGACCCACACGCGCGCGAGGTTGCTATAATTCGTCGGATCAGTGCGCGGCATCGCATAGCTGCAATCAGCTCAGTGAAAACGTGTCTCGGATGCTGAATTCAGGCCCAATTCAAAACATGATTCAGCAACTTTTGATTTGAAATCGAGAGCCTAGAATGTTGTTTTTCTTGAAATATACAGCTGAAGCTGAGCTGAAACTTCATCAGGTTAGTTGTTCAGCACCCTTCTTTAGATTTTGAGCACTTTTATTGCTTCAAACGAACAAAATGCACAAATTACAAATGATGGACTGCACGTTTAAGTGAAACTTATAAACCTGACCTCCTATTCTCTAGTGCAGCTATTTTAACAACTTGATGAACTTGGGTACCGCGCTCAATGACTGGTCTTACATGTACATTCATTTGAAATCCAGACTGAATTTTCAGTTGTGTCTTGTTTCCAATGAACTTTGGCTACAGTCATTATAACTCACCTTTCTGGTAGGGGAATGCATCACAGGCGCTGGGGGAGATGGCGGGCCACGTGGAATCTTCTTGTTTGTCCTGAAATTGCAAACCAAAAAGATTTACAACAGCCAAGAATGATCTGGTAGATTCCCACTTCAACAGACGAGTGTTGGTGAAAAGTTTCAGAATCCGATTGCATTGTAAATGGATTGAGAATCTGATTCCGTTTTATCTTTGCGCGAATGCAAGGTATGCAAACAGCAATGGAGTTCAAGACTCTCTTTAGGTTCCAATCCCACCAAGGACAACATGTGGATTGGGTTTTCCCGTCCCTGCCTGATTTTGAGGGTTCCATGCAATATCACTCCTGAGGTGTTCCTTCCACCTCTAAAACTGAAAATTTCTCCTCTATCTGCTCTTCAGGCTTCTTCAGGCTTCAAAGCAACAATGCATGTGCTGATATTAGAGGAACTCTCAATTTTGTAAATAAATAGGGAACAAAATGTTGAGAGCAACTGACCTGAATTTGGGCGGTTCGATGGGATCTTTCTGTACCTCCACCATACGAATCACTCGCTGCTTGGCACCAGAGTTGAAAGCCACACCCTGCTGGGATGGAGTGTATCTGGATTCCGAAAAAGAAAAGAAAATGTGGATAGCTGATAGACAAGGAAACTACTGCACAAATGATAACAAATCTTCGCTCCAAATAAATAGTTCAGAAACTGCCTAATTATAGAGAGACACAAATACATAATTGTTGAAGTGCAACTCACAGGCATGCAACTGGGAATTCAAAAACGCACAAGACTTTGTACAGTGTTTTTTCAATAATGGCATTCATATGAAGTAAAAAAAAAAATGAGGAAATCAGCGGATCAGAGGAAAACTTGCATGCCTGAAGTCAGCTTATGAAATAAAAGAGTTAGGTTTGAAATCTACATATTTTCCCTCTCCCCTCCCAATAAGCTCATAAACAGTTTACAAGTGTTATTGTCGTACCCCATCTGTGTTTTTGCTGCTGTAGACTTTACCTTTAAAGAAAATTCATGACCTCTCCGTGTGTCTGGACTTGAGTTATGGTCAATGGAACTTTTCAAAAAAAGGCCTGTGAGGGTAACCCATGGTTCCCTGTAACGTCCCAAACCGCCCAGCCTGCCTGCTACTCTCTATACTGCCCAAAATCACCACGGTATGGTTTTATGAATTCATCAGGGAATATAAACAATCTCATACAAGTAATAAGGGATCAAAATAGTAAAGGTAACAGGTTGATTTACCTAATATACTGAGCTGGTGCTTTTTCCTCAGCACATCTGACAGGCATGGCTGCAGAAATCTTGGACTGTACAAGTTTCTCCAAGGCCTGACGTGTCTTCTCTGTGGTCTGTTAAGAAAAAGACTTGTTAGGTGGAGGTTTTAGGTATGGCTTCGTGCACAAGTACCCACTTTAACAAACCCTGAATCAAACATATCATGGACGCAAACTGAGCGCTACATTTTGGGAAATACAGCATTGGGTATGCCTATGTACATGCAGTTTGGACTGGCGCCCTCACTTGGCCCTTGTTGGTGAGTCACACAGCGCCCTCTACAGTTCAGAAAAGGTTATTTTCTGCTAAATCTTATTTTATTTTTGTTTCCATTATAAATAAGAGCCTCTTTCTCCTTTTTAATACATGTAAACGTTTGGAGATGGGCCCACTTTTTGACAATGGTCCATTTTGTGTTTGCCAGCCATGGTATAGAGCATGTGACATTTGTTTACAAAAGTGGATGTTGTGATCACGTGATGCTAACTTTTAGCAAAGGGTTCCCTTCTGCGATGCATGTATTTCTCTTGAAATGCGAATGGTTATAAAATTGTTGACATATACTGTCTAATGTGGGCCAAATAACATGAAAAGGGTGCATACATGTTTGGGTTGTCCTGTGGTTGCCATGGGCACATGGTCTATAAATAAGACGTGGAACTTTTCCCCCTTCTTTTGTGTAATGATCTTAAAAGCTCTTTTTGAAAATACCATAAACAAAACTTTCTCCTACTTACATCTTCAATTTCTTCTTCGTCTGGTTTCTGTACGTCCGGGTCGTTTTCATTGGTGATCTGTGTCGGCACAAGGTCCTGAGGCTTGGAATGGACAACCTGAGGAAAGGAGTGCAAGCAATTCATGTCTTTACTGAAGTCTTGATAAAAAAAAAAATCGCGAAAAAAAATAATAATAAATTAATAAGTTAAAGAAACAAAAACAAAGACAAAGAAACTGGACCTAAAAACTCAAAGCTTTAAAAATTATTAACCCTAACTCCCTAGGCATTATTGCTAGGATGCAACCTCAATCCTGCAAAATCCTCATACTGCCTCCATGTAAAAATTGCATACAGCTTAAACCCTTCAAAAGCCTCCTTTGTTTTGTTTTAATGTGGTCCTTGGAAGGGTGACCACTGCCTCAATCCTGCAAAATCATCCAGCAATCACTGTCAATATGGTGAGGCAGAGCCAGTGACATCATGGAGCAGTGTGGAGGATTTCAAGTATAATGTAGGCCTAAATGTATGCATTGCTGAGCACAGACAACACGAGATCCGGCCCAAGACCTTGACACAGTGCATCCTCCAACATTAGCCACACATTTTTGCCATAGCCTCAATCCTGCACAATCTTCCATTTTGCAAAGAGCATTTTTTGGAGGATTTGGGAAGGTTAGGGTTAATTTGTTTAACAAACAGAATCAGGCCAATGTAGTTAACACTAGTTTGAGAGAATTGCGCTGACCAACATTATTTGGAAGATTGCAATTTAGGTCAATGTTTTAACAGTTAGGAGTGACATTGTCTAACTATAGATTGTCAAAATTGGAAATGGAAAATGAATATCAAAAAATTAAAATCAATTGTGGTAGACCAAGTTGCTCTTTGCATATTTGGTTCAGCACGACTCTAAAATGCAAATCTGGAAAAGGTGTTAACCATGTCAACATTTAGAGTAAGTGAGAAAACTGGCATTGTCTGATGTGCTGGAACGAATAAGCCTCTGTACTAATGACATCACACTTGGTTTACATGTGCAATTTCCTATGGTGCTCAGTGGACCGTGGGCCCCCACTGGCTCCATAGGAAAGTGCGCATGTAAACAAAGTGTGACGTCATTAGTACAGAGGCTTATTTTAGAAAACAAATTTGCAACTATTTCAACTGACCTTATCCTTTCCATGTCCGAGTCTTGCTAGAGCATCATACTTGACCCTACCCTCTGCATCCACTGACTTGGCGATGGCGTTACCCTTGCCTGGTTTACGTCCCATATCCATCGGGAACTGGGCCACGGGGATCTCGGGATATGCACCGCCATCCCCAAAATCCTTCAAGAAAGAATATAATAATCAAAATCAGGATTTCTAGCAGTATTGTGAATACTCCATGAGTGGAACTTAAAGGACTTAGGCAACAAATTTTATTGTGCAGCTACGCAATGAAGCTACGATTGATTTTATGAAACTTGGCGTAGCTGCACAACATTTTAAATAATTTAAATATCTTGGACAAGGATAAAATTTTTGATGTCTGTTTGTGTAT
The DNA here is from genome assembly GCA_029964075.1 of Patiria pectinifera. Lineage (NCBI taxonomy): Eukaryota > Metazoa > Echinodermata > Asteroidea > Valvatida > Asterinidae > Patiria > Patiria pectinifera. Next base: position 40,116,672 of record CM057142.1, read on the forward strand.
GATTTCATTCGTCACAAAGCAGTCGCTGAATCACCTCCGCCTGCCATTTTAAAAATAATTTTGTCCCACTTTCTTCAAAAGTGCACGGCAACTCTAAAATTCTGACACGAGTAAAATAGCAATTCATGTACCTTAAACACAAACTTACGACACGCTAGTAAAATAGTTTATTTTCAGTCGCTGAATTACATGTACGCATTATGAAACTTTTTGTCAAATGTGTCATAACTGAAATATTGCACAGCAGGAAATTGTAACAACAAATTGTAGCGCGAGTGGAGTTACGCCACTGCGCGCAGTTTCGTGAAATTAGCTGCAGGTGTAAGGCAGCAATGCATTCAATACTTCCAACTTTTTCTTTGTAACCATTGAAAGGGGTACTTGCAGACATTATCCATAACAACTTCTTCTGAAATGTCAGTTCGCATGGAATGACCAATCTTTTCTTTCAGATTTATAAAGAACAATAACTTACCATTGGTGTTCTGGGGACCCATCCTTTTCTCCGCCCATATGGTGGGGCTGTGCTTCTTGCTAAGGAGACAACACTCAGCTACAAATATACAGAATACAAGAAAATTACTGTTAAATTATTTATTAACCCTCCTGCTATTCAAACAGTCACAGGAAGTCAAAATTTCCATTCACTTCCCCTTCTATACTTTTAGCACTGGCCAGTTACCAGCAGTAAGATCGTATGTCAAGCAAGCACTGTGACTAGTCAAACCATGGAGCTAGGAACACAACAGACCATGAACAGACAAAGCAGGCACAGCTGGCTTTCACCCACAGCCAAAGCAAAGTTGTAGCAAAAACAGTAACGGCCAGTCAGTCTTGCTTTATGTAGGCTGGGAAGTCTTGACCGTTGGAAACAGTCACTTGATTGATTTTGACTGAAAGGACAACATGGCATAGAATATACGTTTGGGCAAGATTACCATTTGCGAAGTTCACTAATTTTCCTCTGTATTGACTAACAAGCCCCAAGACAGCAATTTCATGTCATCCAAGTCAATTTGAGCAGTGAGAAAATACAAGCATTTTCTTAGAAAACACTTAGAATTTTTCAGTCCAATCTCATAGGGTTTGTACACAGGGTGTTGAGTGAACTTCGTATATGGAAATTTTTCCTACGTTTGCATAGGAGTTTTTTTTTTACTCACCCTGTACATACATTTGTAACTCTGCTAAAACCATAGAGCTATATTACATTACTAGAGCCCTAACTCTTCATGCTTGCGCACAGAGGCGCTTTAAAGCCACTCTGGGCACAGACATTTTGAATTCATGTACGTGTTTGTAGAACATAATGAAATTAGATGGATCGAATTATGAAAGTGTACTCTAAATGCAACGCTCAAGTAGAACGTACGCAAACAACTTAAGCGCGTCATGACGATTTTTAAAAAAAGTCACGCTTAATCAAGGCTGCAGCGGATACGCACACGCGTTGCGCAGTTTGTGTACAGCAAAATGAAGCGCTCATTTGCTGATCGTGCATTTTGGTTTCGGTGGTATCGGCTTCACTAACGCATCGGTACAGAATACAAATGCAGCTATGCAAATAGACGTACAAATAGGTACAACATTTCTAGTTCTCCATAGGTTTGTGTACAAACATGGATGTGCCCAGCAGGCATCACTTTGTACATGAGTTAGCGCTCTAGTAATTTAATATAGCTCTATGGCTAAAACACATTGGCAAATTGTTGAACTTGGGGGAAATGGCTGGGTGTACATTCTTGAATTTGACTGGGGTACAAAAGGTACAACTTTGCAAAAATGAGGGTTTCAGTCCTTTCCTATGACGTTGGGCTGTACACCAACCATGGGTCTCTTTTGCTGAATTTTGTCTCATGTTTGTGAATTTCTTAGTAAACAGCACTAAAAAAAGATTTCCAAACACGTACCTGGCGAGGTCTGTCAGACTCAAACTCCTCCTGACCCCACTGCTTTGGAGCTGGTAAAATGCTGTGCCATGAAACAAAAAACAAAGTGTTACAAATTGTGAAATTAGTGACGTAGCAATTTAGGAAAGGGAGCAAGTCCAGCATGAAATGATTTGCAATGGAATTTGTGTATTTTTTTTTTCATGTTTGGAAGGCTCTCCTACTACAATTTCTTACTATAACTTCTGAATATTGACAGCCGTTTCATGACACGGTAAGATACAAAGTCAGTTTGTGTTGCTTTTACCAATCCTATACATATATTATTTCTCTGACATGATCAGGTCTGTGGACTGTGTATGCAAAATGAACTGGAAAGATTTCCATATACGAAGTTCACTCAACACCCTGTGTACAAACCCTATGAGATTGGACTGAAAAATTCTAAGTGTTTTCTAAGAAAATGCTTGTATTTTCTCACTGCTCAAATTGACTTTGATGACATGAAATTGCTATCTGGGGGCTTGTTAGTCAATACAGAGGAAAATTAGTGAACTTCGTATATGGAAATCTTTCCAAATGAACTACTAACCCGACGGCTGTTGGATGTCTTCACTCAGCATAATTAATCAAGGGGCTAAGTGATTGGCTCTTCTCATAAGTACATCATAAAACAGCCGTTGTCGTATTGCTCGCAAAAATTTATTGGTATTTTAAAAAAAATTTATCATCGAAACTTTTACATCGTTGCATTAATGGAATTGAAATTCTTGGAAATACATTAGGCTGAATAAAAAAAAAACATGTTTCTCGTCCGGGTTTTTGGAAAAAAGGAGGAAGCGGGGCTTTTTATTTTTTATTTCTTATTTTTTTCCAGATGGTCCCCATTTTAAAATTTCCTGCAACCTTTGGTGTTTTCTTTGTTCAAAGACACTTTTAAAATGAAAGACAAATTGGACAAGAAAACTGATCATATTTACAGTGCCATTTAGATTGTATTGGTCACTTATTTCGCAGGTATTTATTTTCCGATGGATTTGTGGACTTTTTCGGTGTTTTTTTACTGCATTTTTCAAAAATAAAAAAAAATTAAAAAATCCCGGCGGCCTCCAAAAAGGAAGCGGGCGGGGACGAGAAACATGATTTTTTTTTACTTAGCCTTATGGCTGCAATCATGGTACAGTCATACAATCATACAGTATCAAATCATGTAGAAATAAATTTTGGGCGTATTTTGGGGTAAACTTTTGGCGATCGGCAACAGTAGTGCAGGAAAAAACTTGCCTTGTGGCAATGCCTACTGATTGGTTTTGTCCTTAGAACAAACAGATCCTTTTTACTGCCAAACTTATCAAATTGTCATTATCAGCAATGACTAGTAACGTCAACAATAAAATTTTCCGATCGCAACATTCTTCGAAAAAAAATCAGCATGTGGGATCATTTTTATGGACAGATCCATTGATATCGTAGGGGCTGTTTAATCTTTCTTTGCAGTTTTACATCGTTTCTCAAAATAAATCCTTTACAAAAATTATGTTTTGACGTTGAAGAACTTTATTCCGAACAAGGTTCTCTCCCACTTCCTTAACGGCAGCAGTTGAAAGTTGTGTTACAGCTGCCGTAATGATAGCCACTAAGACGTAAAAAAATTGCGATCGTGAAGTGTAGGGCCCGGTTCCTATATAAGGGAACAAAATCCACTTTAAAATTATTGGACCTAGGTCCACCAAACTAGTTGGAGACTTTCTCAATAAACAGGTATGTCATAGATAAAGGGCAGGGTTTTGATTTTCTGAGTCAAATTTGGGGGCAAAATGACGATGACAGCGCGGCGACAACACGCGACCCGAAAATAAAGATGGCGATCACCGCGCGATGTATACTGTGAGCATGCACGGCGTGCTGAAATCGCAAGGCACTAGCTGGAGTTACCCAGCTCTGAGTTTTATCATTGGGTTGTCATCTAGAGCTGGAGCTCATTTTTCTCAAAAACGATAGTATAGGCAAAAAAAAATTGGAAAATGTTGAATTTTGTCCCCGTTACACACTAATTGCAACTGCAACTCACCCCAAACTTGCCTGGAATAACCATTACACAGGTCCTTGAAGTAAAAAACGATCCAGGATGAAGATTCAGTCCACAATTGCAGTGAAAACAGGAGGAATAACCGCTAACCTGACAACCTTGCGACCATGTCCACGAACGCCAATGGTTTGTGCACACAAAAAAATTGTGTACGATTGAATGGCGGTCGGTTACCGGTACCAGGCTGTCAACTAGTCGTTTTTGCCGGCTGGCGATTGGCTGTTGGCGCATGACGTCGCGCGGAAGCGTAACACCCGATGACTGTTTCATGCACTATCGGTTGCGGTTCCAGTACCGCAGCTGTGATGCGAGTGGTAAACTTAATATGAGTACATGAAACAGTCATCGGGTGTTACGCTTCCGCGCGACGTCATGCGCCAACAGCCAATCGCCAGCCGGCAAAAACGACTAGTTGACAGCCTGGTACCGGTAACCGACCGCCATTCAATCGTACACAATTTTTTTGTGAGCACAAACCATTGGCGTTCGTGGACATGGTCGCAAGGTTGTCAGGTTAGCGGTTATTCCTCCTGTTTTCACTGCAATTGTGGGCTGAATCTTCATCCTGGATCGTTTTTTACTTCAAGGACCTGTGTAATGGTTATTCCAGGCAAGTTTGGGGTGAGTTGCAGTTGCAATTAGTGTGTAACGGGGACAAAATTCAACATTTTCCAAATTTTTTTTGCCTATACTATCGTTTTTGAGAAAAATGAGCTCCAGCTCTAGATGACAACCCAATGATAAAACTCAGAGCTGGGTAACTCCAGCTAGCAAGGCACAAACCGCGCAGGAAAATTGTGATTTCTACCCCGAGAATCTGTTCAAAATTGCAAAATGGGTGTCATTAGAATTGAGAAAAGTCTGCTTTTGATTGTAAAGGTGACTTTTAAGCAATAAAAAGTATTTTTGACTCTAATTTGATCAAAACAAAACAGGGGCCCTACACTTCCCCACTTCACGATCGCCAAAAAAATGGCGGCTATGCAACAGGCCAATGTCCGTAAACTGGGCAAGAAGTATGACAAACATTGTTTGGTTCAACTAAGTGATAATTATACAGATTGCTAGCATTACATCGTTCCTCATTCGATCAAACAACTATAAACCTCGAAAGCAAAGATTAAATCGACTTACTCTGCGAGGGAAACCATTTTTTTGGCTGCGATTTGTGTGAAAGCTGGAGTTCGGAACTTCTCAGTCGTGATGCAACAAATCGATTATCCATCGTAATTTAATGAGTCGAGTACGAGTATTCGGAGTCGATTACAATATCCATCAGCTACGGTAGCCGAGAAAAGCCAAGACTTCTTAATAACATTTTTCTCAATATCTCCAGAATTTGTCCTATTTGTCTTTTGAAAAGTCCCTGAAATCGTCTTAGGGAATAAATGTGTGCTTGGCTGGGTTTAAACACTTTGTTTAATGCACCAGTTTCCTAATATATTCAAATTCATGCATGCATACGCATAAATGGGCAGTGAGGCAAAAAGTGAAACCGGCCCAATAAAAATGTACAGGTGGCCAAAAAGTCACATATAATAACATTTTTCTCAATATCTCCAGGATTTGTCCCATTTATCTTTTGAAAAGTCCCTGAAATCGTCATAGGTAATCACCAAATAGCACCTACGGCGCTATAGGATCTTTGGTATTAAACTTTCTGGTCAAAGAGGGGTGTGTTTTTGGGGGGGGGGGGAGAGAGTCAAGTAAAAACTTAAAGAAAAAATAATAATAATAAATGTGTAGGATTTCAGGAACTTTTCCGAAAGAGAAATGGGACAAATCACGCAGAAATGGAGAGAAAAAGACAAAACGTGTTGGCCCCTGTACAATTTCAATTGGCTAATTTCGCTGTTTGCCTCACGGCCCATTTGGGCGCATGCGTGCATGAATTTGAATTGATTAGGAAGCTGGTCTATACCACCAAAGGCGAGGGTATTTCAGCCTCGTCCCCAGTGCTTACTTTATTTCCAACCGCGTTTCCTGATTCGACACCTCAATTGGCTAGAAATAGATTTTACCGTGTACTTGAACTACTTGGTGTTGTTATTCAAAACGTGAAGAACGTGTTTTCGCGATCATTCGTCCACGCCTTCTCGAAAATACTTATTTCCTTTCCAATTTGTTCATATTAATATGAAATGTGATACTGCATGTTGTTTCGATAAAATCGTAACAGTTTAATTGAATAAATCGTGTTTTCGTAACTCACGCCATGCTCGCGCTGCGACGAATTGACTCTGTTTTTACCCCAGACACCGCATACAAAAACAAGCGCTAATGTAACGCACACGCAGGCACCAGACTAGTCCTCATTTGCATACGTGTTCAAAAATCTTGCACATGCAAATGATCCAATACCAGGGTGAGAGAGCAGCTAGTGGTGGGCGCGTATTGCTCGACACCCTGGGGACGAGGTTGAGGGTATTTAGCATCCAGACTGTCGATTTTTACCCATGTATGAAGCCCGGGAAGGGACAGGGTGGATTTTTTTTTCGGAATTTCCTAATTCGTTCGCACGAATTCCTAATTCGTTCGCACGAATTGCTATTTCGTTCGCACGAATTACTAATTCGTTCCCCCGAATTAGTAATTCGTGCGAACGAATTACTGGAGTTATTCGTGCGAACGAATTAGTAATTCGTGGGAACGAATTACTGGAGTTTGCTAATTCGTTCGCACGAATTAGTAATTCGTTCGCACGAATTAGGAATTCGTGCGAACGAATTAGCAAACTCCAAAAAAAAATCCACCCTGTCCCTTCCCGGGCTTCATACCCATGCTTTAATTCACTGTGTGTATTGTGGGTTTTTTTTGTGGCATTAGGGCGACTGCTAGTTGAACCGAGGTTATCACAATCATTTCAACTGTTTTAACATGCACGTCTATCGTACATCGTCAGAGTCAAGAATATCCCCATTAGGGTGGTTCCTCCCCAACATATGCACTGCTGATTTTGCCAACGCTTCACTGCGTGTATGGGTTATTTTGCGGCATTAGGGCTACCGCTAGTTGAACCGAGGTTATTACAGTCATTTTAACTGTTTAAACATGCACGTCTACCGTACATCGTCCGAGTCAAGAATATCTCCTTCAGGGCGGTTTCTCAACGCATTATGAGCTGTGCGTGTATGGGCCGCCGCTAGTTGAACCGAGATTATTACAATAATTTCAACTGTTTAAACATGCACTTCTCCCGTACATCGTCAGTCTCAACAGTATACCCATTAAGACGGTTTCTCTACTACGGGAAGAGCCTTTTTATTTTGTGTGTGGCACACAATTTTGTTTATTCACCGCGCATTCTCCACGAGCGGTTACGGTGACAAATATCCCCATTTATGCGGTTACACTCACTCTTTTGTGCACTAGCTTTTCATATGCTTAACCGCAGGACTTTGGTCATTTTGTGGTCTAAAGGAAACACCGATTGAAGCGAGGATATGGTAGGTATTGTGCGCAGGCTCTTTTTACGCGATTCGAGGGGTGGAAAGGACCGCTCTAAAGGGGACTTTTTGACTCCGATAACGTGTGGTGTAGATTTTTCCGATGCTCAACTTATGTGTGGATTGCTGGTTGTCATATCAACACACTTCTACCGTCTACCGTCAGGGTACATATTTTGGCGGTTCCTCCCTCGTATGAGCTGTCGATTTCACCCATGCTTCACTGCGTGTATGTGTTATTTTGTGGCATTAGGGCGACCGCTCGTTGTACCGAGGTTATTACAAACATTTCAACTGTTAATGCAATTCTACCGTACATCGTCAGAGTAAAAAATATATCCATTAAGGCGGTCTCTCCCTACTAGTCACCGTGCGCCAGTGGGTCATTCTGTGGTTAAAAGGAACGTTGACTGCTTGAAAAAAAAAAAAAAACAAGCAAATTTATTTGTTACTGGAGTACTGGACAATATCATTCCTTTAAAATTTCGGAAAAGAGAATTACAGTTTTGAAAAAGTATTATCAAATAAACCCAATTGACATATTCCTACTTATATATATATTTTTAACAATGGTTATTAATTATAGTGTGACAATCAAAGTAAACATGCTTTGAGCCCAATTGCCATAACTGGCATAACATGCTATCAACGGTATTTTCCCGTTTATTACATAAGTATCACAAACAGTGGTTATATTGTTAGACACTGTAATGCAAATACACCTACGTAATTTAATCATGGTACCAAAATGTCACTATCTCCAGTCGTTAGGGAGTACATGTATATCAATGATTTATCAGTAACACAATTGTATAGTCAAAGAAAGTGAATATTTCGAAATCTCTGCAAGGACAAAGAATGCCATTCTCATCTGAACATAGAAATACCTTGGGGTAAACTGTGTGCATACGACTGAATACAAACCCAGGTTGATACTCACCATTAATTCCTCAGGTAAAAATAAACCCAATCGCACCGGTCAACCGTAGTTGTTTTTGTGTGTGTGAAATGCCTTTGTGACGATACCAAAATATAAGCCAAGAACCTTAAATTTTGTTCAAATAGCTTTTAAGAAAGACTGATTTTGAAAAAGAACAGCGTAAAAGTCCACAAGTGGAAATTCTTAACACTCTAAACGTTATAGGCCCTTTATCTCAAAAGTTTTCTCTCTTACGAGCACTTTGAAGCAATCTGTTATCCAAATAACATATTTGCCTCATTGGCAAATTCTAATCTTGTTTAGTCCCATCTGGATTCAAAGTTGGTGCTTTGTTAAATTCGCCGTTACATACAAGGTATTCAAAGAGCGCGGTTGGTAGCCACTGAACAGATCGGACCATTGTATTAGCCAGCATGCCACACCGGTAGTTGGTACTCGGTACCCGCTCCAATAAACCTCGAGTCACGGCGCTGCAGACTGGGGTTAGATCCGTCGGAAGGGTAGGTCCTGTGTCCATGTTATCCAGGAATCTGTGGAAATACTCCGGTGTGTAGTACTTCTTGAGCTCTGGGGTGAGTTGTTCGTAACACTTTTGTTGGAAGGATGAATTGGTGGATAGGAGGCCTGTCGAGACAGATACATGCAGAGATCAAATGATCAGTACATTTTATACAGTTTGTACATCGTGTGAGAAACTCCAACCTCTACCCCGGCTTTGGTTTGAATTCCAACCGGTATACCATGCAGATTAGGTCACGGGGTTTGGTCACGTTTTTCATACCCCAGGGTGGGGATTTTGGTCTCTCAAAACAGTGTTACCATTGGCGTTCTACATGGAAAGGAAATCACTGGTGCGCCCCACGATACGATCATAATTATGAATGTCGGAGATTGTCACTTACAGTTTACCCGAGGGGTGGGGCAGCACGGGAAGAGGGGTGGGGAAAAATTGATAGGCGCATTATATAAACACTGTATATACATAAACACTGTATGCTCAGTGTTGCCCTGAGTGATTGTAAGACAAAATTCATAAACTACAAAGGCGAGTGGGACTCGAACCCACGACCTCCTGCTGAGTGCAGACGTCTTACCACTCGACCACCGAGCCTGTGATGTCGGGGGCTGGCTGGAATCGTCGGCACCACAACCAAAGTATTCACAAGATGGAACTTGCGGTGAGGTTGAAGGGCAAAACCGGATGCTGAATTGGCATTGCCACGGTGCAAGTTTTATCTTGTGAATAAAGTCTTAATTTATGCCTCGAATAATCCTAACTGCGGTTTCACTGCTCAACTGTCATTTGCCTAGCAAACATGTTCTTGTATGGCTTTGGTTAGCTCAATTGGTAGAGTAGGCCTACGTTTTCCAGAGGTCACAATCAAAGCCTGCTTCGAATTGTCTTTCTTTCATTCTAGTGTAAAATTGTTTTGAAAGCAGTGACAATTTTTTTTAATGTCGTCTGCCTAAATTGATTGGTTGCTGATTCTCACCAGTTTTGAAGCCTCCTGGGTGAATGGTTATCACCTTAATTCCCCATTTCTTCATTTCCAATCTAAGGACATTACTGAACATCTCAGCAGCTGCTTTAGAGATGCCGTATGCTCCGAAAACCGGCATGTAGAAATAACCTGTTGATCAAAGTGGTCACTGTTAATCAAAGTGGTCACTGTTATGGTATCTGCTTCGGAAATCCAAAATGCATTTGCGATTTCAGTTTTCCGATTACATAGCCACCATGAACTCTAACTTAACGCAACACGGAAAGCATTTTTTTGGGGGAAAGGGATATATTTATGGACACTCACCAAAAAATACTTTTGTTGGAGACCATTGTACCATTGTCTTCATCTAGTTTGTTCCTGGCAAGAGTCTAATTCTATGGAGGAGCGGCCAAGAGTCGCGGGGTTACGTTCTTCCACCCCCCTCCCCCCATTGAAAAGTTAACTAGCCAATGAAATCACGTACTCTGTACACGTGATTTTAAGGTTGCGCAATTCTTCTAAAGCCTGCTGGCGTTATCCCCATTTTGAAATCACGCGACCGACAAACAAGAATAATGTGCTGTCATTGGCTAGTTATTATTTTTTGGCTCAGCACGTAGCTCCCCTTGCCCGCACACGGCGAGTTTTTCGCCTCGCGAGGCGAACAAAATGAAACAGGGGGAGATATTTGCCTCACGGCCTCGCGATGCAGAAAACTCAGCAAAAAATTGATCGCACCGCCGGGTAATATTTTGTGAGCTACGTGTTGAGCAAACGGCCTCGAATGAGATTTTGCTCAGCACGTAGCTCTCGCGTGCGGTGGGCTATAGGCCCAACAGTTTGACACAGGATTATCTTGTAACGCCAATGAATGGGCTAAACACGGCCCATAGACCATTATCATGTTGCGGCCATCTGTTTTTTTTTTCTCATTCAAATCAACCACGGATCCTAGACGCCAGGATAAACGACTGTTCTGAGCTCTAGTACAAAATGCACTTAGTGGACTTGCCTTAATTGGTTAGACGCGTGATAACGGGCATTATCATCTGGAAAATTCGCGATTGGCTATTTTCCAGATGTGCCATTGTGTTGTTTTTTTGCGCGACATCTAAAACGGAAATATTCATAAAACTGTAAGTAAAACTACTTCTTATTTTAGGTATAATTGTTCCAAATTATTTAAAAAATAAATACTTCAGGATATAACAGATGGTATGTGCAGTTTTTGTCGTCATAGATGAAGTATTTACCCAGGATATAAACGACAAATTTAGAGGAGAACACCGTTTACCCAAATTTCGTTTTTAATTACGAGCTTTTATTAAAAGTTTTAGAGAGATAGGATGCCGAACCGATGAAAAAAAAAGCGACATTTCATTGTTCATCTTAAAGCTGAAGATATTGTGCTTGGCATTACCATGGTTATGTAGTTATCACTTATCAGAATTCAATAATAAAGACCGAAAACGTAGACTCATGAATAGGCCAGATCGGGTGAAGAGCCTTGCAAATCTGAAAGCCACAACGCGCAGTGGTCTTTGTTGAAAAGTATTCATGGTATTTGCCACTAGTACGGGCCGTTATCACGCGTCTAACCAGGAGTTGGGCAGAGTCGTTAATCCTTGTGTGTAGTAGGATCCGTGAATCAACGTAACAAAAGGGAGGCTGCATGAAGGAAAACAGTCTGGTTCCTTTTTGCGCAAAAACATTACCATTCAGTACTGTTATTGGATACAGGGAATACGAGTGAAATGGTGGCAGCATGACTAAAGTCTATTGCCATGCACATCATGAAAAGCCTTCCATGAAACAGCCATTCTTTATAATCGATTGAACAGAATTGTGCTCGCCCTGATGGAACATCTGTAACTGGGCTTGTTTACCAAAGCATCTGCAATTTAAAGCGATATGGGCTTGTATCAGATATAGGCTTGAACACAGACGTACTGTTTGTACTGTTGATGCTGACAATTCGGCCTTTAGACTTGCGCAGTAGAGGCAACGTTGCCTGGACGACACGGATCTGACCGAGTAGGTTCACATCTAGATGTTGTTGGAAAGTCTCCATGGGTGTAATCTCGAGCTCAGAGGCACGCAGGATGCCTGCGTTATTGACCACACCCCATAGACCTATAAAGGGGTGCAAAATGTATGCTTTAATGGCACAATTAGCCCTGAACACATTCATGTTATGCCAAAATGATGTGTGACATTTTGGGTAAATAACAGTGTTAAAGTTACATGGTCTTCGAAATGTTCTTATTATAATGTCTGGCACATTTTTGTCTGAATTAATAAATATAAATACAAGTATATAATAATATTATGCAAGGAGTTTTCACAATGCTTGTCTTCAATAAAATCCAATGCATCTAACTCACGTTTTTGTTCTCAAAGACATAAGACAGGGTTTGTAAAAACATAAGAGCAGACGTACGTTTCCTAGCCATGTAAATAATGAGTTGGGAGATATTTTGCCGCTTAACTTGTTGTTTTCGTTGCTTTATTTGCAATTTAGTTACGCGTCTCTTTTTGATGTTTTTCTTTGTGCTTGGCTGTCTGTCTGGCTTTCTAACTTTTGTAATCGTTTGTGCCTACCCTCATCACCAGTTGATTGCATAATGGTTGCCATGGCAGCATCAACAGTCTCCTGCTTAGTTACGTCCAATGGGATGACACGTAACTTATCCGAGCAGTCAGCTGATAGCAGAGAGGCGCCCTCACCATCTGGAAACAGACAGCCTGCAAAGACTTGGATGCCAAGAGCGTCCAGATACTTGGCAGTCGCATGGCCGAAACCGCTGTCGCAACCTTTGAATCAAAAGAGACCAGTAAGAAATGCGAAGTCGAAAAATGGAATGCTCTAAAACCGAAGGGTGTCCCGAAAAAAAGATAACAAATGAACAAAGGGACAGTTGGAGCAAACTATGAACTGAATGACCATTTACAAGGTTTTATTATAAAGACAGTATACTTTTCATTGATACTTGATTGCATTCCTCAGATAAAGCATCACTAAGCTTCATCGTCTTGAAAATAATTATATCCTCTTGTGACAGTTTGGGGGTAAAAACCGAGAACATCCAGACGTAACATAGGTAGGTGCAAGGGGCATTGAACCGTGAAAACAGGAATAAAATAGGATTTCTGTCAAATGATGATCTTTTTTATTCAGAATTCAACACCTTAAGCCCGGTTCATGATACTCTGCGCGAAAGTGAACGCGAATTTGTGACATAATGGCAAGTCATTCGCGCTGCGAATTCTTAAAGGTGAACATATTTCAACTCGGGAGAATTTCGCAGCGAATGTTTCATGACGTCGAATTCGCTTCGCATTCGCATGACGTATGAACCTGGCTTAATTAGCCAGGTTTGTGACGTTCTACATGTGCATGTCCACCGGGGGGGGGGGGGCAAAGCAAATTTTCCCCCAAAATTCCTTAACTTTTTCTTTATATTCTCAATTTATCGTTTTTCCGAGCGTGAGCAGGGGAGCATTTGCCCCCCCCTCCCCCCCCCCCGTTTGTGTTTGTGCACTGGAAAATTAGCTTGTGCCTGCCAAAGATTCCGTAAGGTACTATTTCTCTGACTTTCAAAATGCTATTCCAGCTGCAGCACAAGATCATAAATCCTGCAGGCTTGTTCATGTTTTCATAATTTATCGGTGTTTTGAACCTACTTGTCTTATGTCTGGATATGCTCATGCTTTACTCCCCCAAAGGGGTTTTGCATACCATTTTCAAGACAATTGAGGTCACAGATGCATAACCAGAGGAATGCAACTTTATTAGAAATGGTACTGCCCCTAAAGTTCATGATAAAACCATAATAAAATTCAATAAGTTCACAGCTTATTCAGAATCCCCTCGTTTGTATGGTTACCTTTTTGGGGGGCACCAAAATAATTTTGAAACAAAATAGCGATATAGCGACTATTGAAGTCATATTCAATCAGTGAGTCAGTGGCTCAATCAGTCGGTCAGTCTGTCAATCGAATACAACGAGGATATAGGCTGGCCGTTCCGGAAACCGAACTATATGAGTAGTTGTTCTGTTTGTACCTGTGATGAAGACAAACTTCCCTCGAGTCGGTAGAAGTGCTGCTCCCGCGCGCCTACGAAGATACGCCAGGAAAGCAACCGCCAAACCTAACCCGATGAACACGTCTCTGACCGACAGCTCCCATATAAACCAAGCAGTGGCTAGAAGAAGAGCGAGACATGTTAGGAGTAAAAGTAACTTGGACATCATGATCGTCAGAAAGTCGGGTTTGCAATGACGAAATGGATGCGTGCTTAGGCCTACAGCCCTGGTGCTTAGTTAGTGTGTGAACGGCAAATATAGCTACTTCGAGTCGAGGGAACCGTATCACCACATGCACAGCGTGGTTAATGGGTACTTCCTTCACGGTGTGTGAGAAAAGCAATCACAAGGTCATCAACCCACTGCACTCACAGAGCATATTGAAAAAGCATTACCGTCGCCTTTTCATCCAAGTCTAACAGTCCTGCCTGTAGGGATCCCGTACGTGGAAGCAGCGAGCTGTGGCAACCTTTTCCACTCGTTTTTAGTATTGTCCAAAAAGGTCGACATGAAAATTCAGTGAAATCAGAAACACGTTGGCTGAGGCACGAAGTTTATTGTAAATGCGGCTGTTGACATGGGTATTTTATTGAAGCATGAAAGTGTACCAGGAAATCCAGGTACTAAAAACAACTTATCACCCTATAAAATGCAGGTAGAAAAAGCATTGTAGATTTTCAAAATTGTCCAGGTATGCCCCAGCAGGACGTGTCTTCGGCACGGTTTCCCTGAACTCCTTTCATATATCACCATCCCATTTCCTGAAAGCTGGCCCTGCAGAAAGATCAAACTCTTCGAACTGCCTGAAAACAATATGGTTATGGTTACGGTTATGGTTTATTTTTTCATATCATAGCACAGACAACATAATAAACAGGAAATTTATAAAGAATGACAAACAATGATACGAGGGCTCCAGGTAAAAAGCATATGCTTGTACAAGACCTGGAACCCGTAATTACAAATTAAGTTAATAAATTAATATGTACATACAATAGGCTGAATTCTATCAGGTAAATACACTTATACTAATAAAATTGAAAAGAAATAAAATTAACAGCAAAAATATTCACATTCGTATGAATATACATATGCCTACACAGTACTTTCTTACGTCCATACATTACAAAATACAAGAAATAAATCAATTCATTAATTACAAAACAGGTAACGGGGAGGAGGGGGAAAAGAAGCAAAAAGTGGCCAAGGAATTATAAAACAATACTTTATTTTTCGACAATCTGTGAGATGACATGAATATACAATTTATTGGGATACTTAATTATCAGTATAATTTGTCAGTAGCAACGTTTTCATGTAGTTTTTGAAGTTCTTCATTGGTCTAAAGATAGGCATTGGTTTGAGGTGGTTCCACAATAGAGGTCCCTAGTTTCTGACAGTCGATAAGTAAAGAGATGTTCTAGCTTTATGGAGATGAAAGTTTGAGGCTGCCCTTGTATTAGTGAGAATGGATATCCGAGTTTTTGTTAAATAGCGAATGTATAGTTTTGGGTAATTTGTTTGTTTCGAATTTACACATTAATACTCCAAGATGGTATTTATACAAGTCAAAAACAGATAAGGTTTTGTATTTACTAAACAGTGGTGCTGAATGTTCTGTATATTTGGAGTTATTAATTATCCTAAGTGGGTTTTTTTTGGGCATAATCTACAATTTATTGATGAAGGTTGGGTAGGTGTTACCCCATGCTAAAATACCATATTGAAGGTGAGGCAGGGACAACGTATTATAAATTGAAAATAAGATATCTGAAGGTAATTCGTGTTTTAATTTTCTTAAGATACCCTGGTTCCGAGAAAGTGACATTAGTACTTCTTGGCAATGTTGCTTACAAGAAAGTTTACTATCAATAATTACACCTAGAAATTTGCATGTTTCAACTTGTTCTATTTGTGTGTCGTTTAAGTAAACACTGATATTCCTGTCGACTTTACCATTGGAGAACAACATACATTGGGTTTTTTTAATTAACGGATAGTTTATTACATTTAAACCAATCGGTGATTTTGCATAGTTGTCGATTAACAGTGTCAACTGCCTTAAGTAAGTTATTACTGCTATAAAAAAAACATCAGTGTCGTCTGCAAATAAAATAAAGGAGAGCATTTTGGCAGAGTTACAAATGTCATTTATGTAAACCAGAAAAAGTATAGGGCCAAGTATTGAACCTTGAGGAACTCCACAACTGACTGGTGCAAAAGTAGATTTGGTATTCTGCCATACCACATACTGTTTCCTGTCACTTAAATAGTTTTTGAACCAATCCAAAGCAATTCCTCTAATTCCATATTTATTTAGTTAACTAATCAAATATTATGGTCTATAGTGTCAAAGGCTTTTGAGAGGTCCAAAAATAAACCGCCTGTATGAAGAGAGTTGTCAAGTGAGAAACTTATTTTATCAATGAGGTCAATCAGTGCCAGATGAGTCGAATAGTTGGCCCTTAAACCGCACTGAGTCGCTGACATAATATTATATTTATCCATAAAGTTAAACATTCGATTTGCTACAAGTCTTTCTAATATTTTTGAAAAGTAGGGTAAAATAGAAATAGGACGGTAGTTACTAATAAGGGATGGATAACTTTAGCTATTTTAAAATCAGTAGGTACTTGTCCTGATTCGAAGGAACGGTTAAAAATTGTTGTCAAAGGATTTAGTACGTGCGGTGATATAGCTTTAATAATGTGATGATCGATCACATCATGTCCGCTGCTTTTTTTGCTAGGAAGTTTATTTATACAATTACAAAGTTCTTCAGTTGTTATTGGGGTCAGAAACAAGGAATCAGGGAAACATCACTTATATAATCTAGTGGGTCTGAAGTTGATCGAGGGATTTTCTGAGCTAATTCAGGGCCTACATTTTATTTAGAAATTATTAAACTGATCAGCAATTGTTTCGGGGTCTACAATATCTGAGTTGTTTATCTCGAATGGAGCAGGAGGCCGGGTGTTTTTTGTGTTTTTCTTGAGAATATTGTTAATAAGTTTGCAAGTATTAGTTAAGTCATTTTTTTCTTTGTTAAACATCAAGGTGTAGTATGTTTTCTTGGTTACTCTAATGACGTTTGTTAGTTTATTCTTATATCTTACATATTTACGCTTATTTGAATCCATGGGATTACTAAGATATTTTTTATATAACGTGCGTTTTCGTCTGATAGATTTTAGCAGCCCCGTTGTCATCCATGAGTTAACATTGATGTTTTTACGGGATCTAAATCTCTTATAAGGTATACATTTATCGTAAAGATAATTTAGTTTCTGTATAAAACTGGTGTAAGGCCCAAAAAAAATATTCGGTCTCTGGTCAGACCAAAGTTCCGGAATTGATGCGGCGACGCGTTTTTTTTTTTGGCCTTTTTTTTTAAAGCTTGGATTGTACAGACAAGGTGGGTACTATTTTGCTTTTGTTGTGTCCTCATATACATTGGGGACCTCCATAATTTGCCTTGGTGCCCTCCATCATTTGCCTTGGTGCAATTTCCCCATTCCTTGGTACACAAATTTGAGGAGGTGCGGCAATAGAGGGCGCTGCTGTAGCTACCGTGGACAATTTGAAGGGAAAAAAAGGTTGACGCGCATGATTAAAATCGACGCGCGCGCTGAACAGAGACCGACTTATTTTTTTTTTTTGGGGGGGCCTAACACCCGTCAATATTATCGTCCAGCAGTACTGAGTTCCAATCAACATCGTTTAATTCATTCTTAAGACTAGCCATATTTGATGCACAAGTGTTTCTTTTCCAGTAAAATACTTGTTTTTCTTTAGTCGTTGTCAGATTTGGTCCAAATATAAAAATAGGTATGACACAAGGATTTCCACAATTCATACACCACCAAAGCCTGCAGTTTGTCGTGCGACCATTTGCGACATACGTCATGTACATCGATCAGTGCTGGGCTTCCACCCATGGTATGCAATGTTTCCTATCCCTGAGGGCTGAGGCGAAATCAGATATTAAAACATTTCACCCAGGCAAAAAAATGCGCATTTGTGCGCTGGAATCAGATGCTCAAAGAAACCATGACACTGATGGGTTTCCGGATCATTTTAAGGCTTATTATAATTCGCCTCGCCCGCTTCAGTCCATGGTTTAGCAGACCACCACCATTGCTACTCGGCGGCACCTCGTCTTATTAAGGAGTCGAAAAAATCGTTTAAGGTCAAAAATGTAAAACTACTATACTTGTATATCTTAAAATATAAAAGCGACGAGGATGAGATTCTACACGCGTGGAGAGCACCATAGATTAGTAGTCCATCACCTTAACCACTCGGCTTTAATTAATAATTACGGTTGAAGCCCCATTACAACATTAAATTTAAACAACATCACCCGACGGGATTTTCTTCGCATTAAAAAAATCAAGATATCCTATGGCTTGAACGAGGAGACTAGTTTTCTTCCCATGTCTTATAGAGGGTTGGGTTTCTTAGAGTACAAAACACCAAGCTCATTCCCGCTGTACCGGGAATTGGATTGACTGCCATCTTTTATTTCCAAATCCGATTCACAGTCAGTAAAGCAAAAACAAATCCCAAAAGAAAATATAATGTGATATGATTAGTTCGATGATGTCAAAAACAATACTATTTTAAAAAAAATGTTATTGCTTGTTTTAGTTTCCAAATTGCAAAAGTGATTGTTTTAAGACACAATGACAAACACTTTCGAAAGAAAAGTTACTTCGCGTATACATAAAGCAGGAACTTTTTCAGTTGGGCATTATGATATCTTCGGCTGTATAACTGTTTCATATTCCTAGTTTTAGTTCAAGCCGACCATTTCGACACTCATGTCCCACAACCTGCGTGCTGCGTCATCATCCAGTGCATGCTGGGAAGGCTCCTTGGGGGCGCAGTCACTGGAAGGAGGGGGAAAAGGGGTCATTTTTGTCATTATTTGAAAGGTTGTGTTTTGTGGTCAAAACTTCCTCATTTTGTTTCGTAGCCCTTCAAAACCTAGAGAATATATTCAAGAGTCAGAAAGTCTTTACAGATAAAAATAAATAAAGAGATATCAAATGAATCAATAGAAGACTAAAAAAAAAATTGTTTCGGCCCAACTCCACATAAGAGTAGTTATTAAATTATTTTCTTGCTTGCAAAATGATTAAAAACATATGACACCCGAGGCCTATTCAGATGGCATAATCTGTGATACAACTTTTTTTCAATGGAAAATTTTTGACACTTCGGCACATACCTGAAGTAAAGACCAGAAGTATTCAATAGTTCTGGGGTGACTGCGCAGTGAATAGTAGTCTGTGCCCCTTGCACAGGATTCTTGAACACCCACACGAGTGGGGTATAGCGGATCAGGCTGATAAGACGGGATGCCAGACTACCAGGTTTCATCAAGTGACGAGAAAGCTCCGTTACTACGACGCCCGGATGAACTGCATTGACTGTCACACCTGAGACTAACGAGTAACAAAGGGAGTCAGAAATCCAGTTCGGTAATCAGGTGATGCGGGGAATAGTGAGGACTGCCGTCTCAAAAAGACGTTTTATATTGAAAACACGAAGATAAGAGTCTTGATATGCTGGCCAAAATCTCACTTATTCCTGCTAAATACTCCTGACACAAACACAACTAGGAAACACTGAGAGAGCGCAATTCCCCGTGATATTGTCAGGACATAAATGGTGAAGAATCCTTTAACAAAAATTCTGGATCAAGACCCAAATTCTGATCACTTCCAAACTTATCTAATCGATTTGTACTTGCACCAAGGACCTCCCCTACAACATTTTTCATGCAAATCCCTCCATATTTTTTTTAAAAGTTATCTTGTTAACAGAAAGAACAACCAACCAACAAAGTAACCAAATCCGATGAAAACATCAGAAGTAATGCAGGGTGTCACCGATAAGCTCAAATGATATGTCGTTTAAATTACTCATTATAATTGTCAGCCATCAAAGTGAAATTAACAGATTAATAATTGCCACATGAATGACAAACAGATTGCTCAGAGTAGCCTACATAATCCATAGCTGGTGAAGGTATAGTATGGTGGCATTGGTTTCTTACCAAAGGGGAGAAACCTAATTTCTATATCCGAATAACAGAGTGAGGCTGAACTTTGTCTAAGTTGTTACACAACAGCTTTGTTTTTGAATGGTAATCGCCCATCACAAGGCCAGAGGGCTACTCAAGGTGCAGGGTACGTACGTACAGGAAAGTATAGAGATAAAAAATTGGGAGTCAGGTTGGCGTAGCAGTACTTTCCTCGCCTTCCACCGCTGTGACCCGGGTTCGAATCCCGCCTGGGCCAATATGTGGATTGGGTTTTCAGTCCCTGCCTGATACCGTGGGTTTTCCCCAGAATATTCTTCTGGGCTTTTCCTCCCACCTCTAAAACTGTAACTTCTTCTCATTGACTTCACTCCACAGGTTTCTTCAGGCTTGCGAGCTACAGTGCCTAGGGCGCTTTTGAGGAATCCTTGGTTTCATTACCAGAAATGATTAATAATAATAATAATACAAAAAAAAAAGTCATAGAGAGAGAAGATATTTATCTATCCTGGAAAACAGGATTCAGGTAAGGAGTCCCGGTCAAAGTGCAGCAGCACGAGGAAAATACTAGAAGAATATCTGACAGTACTGGCCTTTTGAACAGGTACAGTGAAGGGATGAGAGGATATTGCACAACGTGTGCTGCGAGTGAAGGTGCGAACAGAAAAGACAACAAGTGAGAGACCTTCTGAGCACATACCATCATCTTTAAAAAATCAAAAACTCTAAAAGGGGTTCTAGGGATGATGCCAGCGGTAAAGTATTACATGGTCAGCCTCTATTTCAACTTTCAAAATAATTTTGAAACGGAATCCATACCGATCTTCTTCAATCGTCTGCTCAGCTCTCGCGTAAATAGAACATTAGCCAATTTGCTCTGTCCGTAGGCATCTCTCTTGTTATAGCCTTTCCTCATGTGGATGTCGTCCCAGTTCATCTTGGCGTAGGCGTGAGCCAGAGAGGAGACGTTGATAATGCGGGCTGGGGTGGAGGACTTGATGAGATCCAACAGGAGGTTAGTCAGAAGGAAGTGACCCAGATGATTGACACCAAACTGCATCTCAAACCCGTCTTCTGTCTGCCACTCGGGACACATCATGATACCTGAAAAATCAAATCCATAATGACAACATGTCATATCACACGGTGTACCACATGCACTTAGTTTATCTCTCTGCTGGATGGGTCATGAAATCTACTTATTTTTTTACCCGCGTTGCTTGAACTCTCGACATCTGTAGTTTCTGGTGCAGTAATTTTTCACTTGAGGGTAGTGTAAAATTTAGTGATCTCAGTCGATCAACCTCATCGGATAGGTAGCTTAATGCAAAAGTCGAACTTTACATTTTGGTCTTTGACTGACAATCACGTAGTAAACTATAAACAACAAACGAACAACCCAACACAACGACAGAATTAACAAACTTTTCTTTTACCAAAGGCTTGCATGCAGCTTAAAACCTTAACAAAAGTAGTATAGGAGGATCGTTTTCGCACCTCGTTGTGAGGAGGTTTAGGTGGAGTGCAGCAGTAATGGTGGAGGGAGGAAGCAATGGTGGAGGGAGGGAGTAATAATGGAGGTAAGAAGAAGGGAGTAGAAGGTGGAAAGAATGGGCATGGGGTAGAGGAAGAGGGTTGCATTAGTTTGTACACATCGAATCTCAAAATGAACATTAGTATTCAACTTTACTGTGTCACTTTTTGAGTATGTGTCGTTCGCGTGGAATGTGACTCTTGTAACAACACTGAGGAGTAGACAAATTTGTTTGGTCCTTGGTAGGGGTCATAGTTTTACCAAATGCATTGAATGACCGATCGAATGAAGCTTACAAAATCCTCTTTATAGTGTCAAGTGACGTTAAAGTTATTGAAGTATTAAGGGGCGTCGTGAAACCGGAAACTTTCAGCGCAGTACGCATAGTGCGTTAGCCCGCCGGCAGCGCTATCAATTACGTGCAAATCTCTATAACTTATTCTGCTGTCAGTCAAAATGTACGTGTTTTCACAAGTAAGGAAATGTACCAGGTACGGATAAAGGGTTGTTCATTTTGTAAAAACGTGCCTGCAGATTTGTAAAATTCAAACGCCATGAGGCAGAATGCGTTGCTACTCCGAATCAGTTTCAATTTCAAGTCAACCCTGTTCAGCATGAGTTTTTCTTGGAAGAAAATGTCGCTGTGTATCGGTCCGATCATGTCGGCCTCGCTGCTGCCCTTCGTAAACTTGTGTCTCTTCTTTAGACCCTGGTTGACCGCATCGTCTGCCGCCTGTGGGTCAGCGATGTCCATTTTGACGGCGGTGTCTTTGTAAAAAAAACAAGCGGCAGTGAGCTTGGACTTTTTTTGCCATCGCTGCCGTAGCTAAGCAGTATTTCGAGTATGGCGTGATGTGGGTATGTATAGGGTGGAGGGGGAGATCAGGCGTTCGTTCAGAATCACATCAATCTGGCTGAATATATAGGGACTGTCGAAATAAATTGATGAAAGTGGTCGGCCTTTGTCAGGTTGGAGCCGTCCGCTTTGGTGATTTTGGCTTTGACGTACAACTGGGTTTGGTTGAGATCCATGTATTCCTCTCCGGATCCCGGCAAAAAAACTCTACGGGTCCTCCATCAAAAATGGTAGAAATGGGATAAAACTCTTCCCACTGACCGCGTTCTATACAAGTCCGAGTGAGAGGGACAGATTTCGTGCATCGCACGGGTTGTTGTGTAACAGCGTCATGATAGGATAGCGAATACATGTAGTCTGATTGAAATCCATAATCGTAAATGCCTTGCGATCTTTTCACTCTCCAGCAGTGTTGGAGCAAAGGCTTTGACCCTCAAGGCCAAGGCCAAGGCCAAGGCTTTGACCCTCAAGGCCAAGGCCAAGGCCAAGGCTTTGACCCTCAAGCCTCGAGGCCAAGGCCAAGGCTTAACCCTCAAGGCCAAGGCCAAGGCCAAGGCCCTGTTTTATGAAATGACCACTGATATAGAACTAATTATATTCACATGAGTGACACATCATCACGCAAGGGCGGATCCAGAACACAATTTGGGGGGGGGAGAAATTTTGGTCCCCCCAAAAAAGTGGGTCAAAAAAAAATTACGGCTTGGGCTTCGGGGCCCGCTTAAGGGCCCCGAAAAAATTTTGGATTCGAGATGCGCTGTGGTGCGATTTGTGGCAATTTCTGACCATTTTATCCGATGTTTTTTGAGGAAAAGATGGTGGTGTACTCATTGCCTGCCTTTATTACGACGTCACATAAAAAAAATAGTTTCGTTTTTTTTTTTAGGGGGGGGGGGGCATGGCCCCTTTTGGCCCCCCTGGATCCGCCCTTATCATCACGAATTGCTCGTTACGAAGAACAACATTTCTTTAATTGCAATCAACATGCTCGCATAGGCCTACACCGTTTTATGACTACACTGTATCTATTAAAGTATAAGTTCAGGTCTTCAATATGGTTTAACTAAACAAAATAATGATTTACTTCTATATTGACACACAATTCTCCCAAGTGTAACAAAAGGGGGATCCAAGAAACTGATTTGGGAAATTTTTAGTTGCTGGCCCAACATGATCAGAAATATCAGCATTATCTAAAACAGATACATGCAAATCTTTAGCACTTATCAGGGAGACATATACAACCAATCAGATCTATTCCATAGTTATATGCAATTAAAGTGATCATCTCATTAGCCCCACAAGTGTACGGAATATTTTTGTAGCAAATCTACTACAATGGTAACAAAATGTGATGCTACAAAAGTGGAAGTGTGCCAACACACAAATCTATAGGGTGCTTCCCTCCTCCATGGTAATACGATTAAAATGGTAACAGCAAAATTTCGAACAGGTTTATCTGGAAAATGCAAAAATCTATGGGCCTTGAAGAGCCTTGACTCAAAATTGCAAGGCCCTGAACCCTCAAGGCCAAGGCCAAGGCCAAGGCTTTTGCCCTCAAGCCTCGAGGCCAAGGCCAAGGCCCTAAAATCCAGCCTTAAGGCAGCCTTAAGGCCAAGGCCCAGCATCAAGGCACTACATGACTGCTCTCCAGTTGGAAGAAGAAGTGGCACGTCTGCCATGCATGTGGGTAAGCAGTGACATCTAAACTTTGACTTCACCTAGCTACAGCAAAAGTTTTAACTGAAATTTCACAGAATGTGAAATTGTATCAAGTTCTAAACACCCCGTTCATAAATTACGAGTATATCTACCCGTTACATGGTTAGAAGAAAAATATTTCGGCGTGATTTTCCGATTATATATCGAAGTGCACAGTGAACCTTTGAAAATGCCCACTAAAAATAAGAAATAAATTTCCTGGCAAACTTATAGCCAGACTAGCCAGATGGTCGTAAGCATCTTGATATTCCCCGTAGTACCATATATCACCAACAGACTGTTCAAATAAATGTATTTCTTTCTGAAAGTATAAGTCTCTTTACAAACTGAGTTTTCCCCGAACCCGTTGACCCGGCTATTACTCCGTTAAATGGATGTTTAAGTCGTGCGTCCATTTGGCCAAAAGAAATCGTTCTTGCATTGTGGTCGACTTCAAAAAAAACTTTAATATTCTCACACTCCCAAACTCCCACTCACCAGCCATGAACAACAAAGAAAAAACACAATTGAACATGTTCCTCGTTATCTGTCTTCTGCTGTATTTACATTTCTTTCTCAACAAATACATTAAATGCGGGAAAATATCAAACCTTGTTCAAAACACAAGTACATTTTTGTTGTAGGTCTATAATAGAAAATTCGATTCATGGTAAGATACGGTACGAAATACGGTGAAACACCCGAGTAGTCTATGGAGCACGGGCAATAATGAATTAATCTAGCAATGTAGTTTGATTACTTTACACATTGGAGAATTCGTTTTCATATATTTATACAGAATATTCAACAGTGATAAAACAACCCTATAGCAGAAAACATAGTATACACAGGGAAAAAAAATACCAAGCAACAAAATCAAATTGATCAAAGGAAACAAGTCGTTAATATTCACTTTGATTGAAGTATTTATATAAAGCAGTATACTATCAAACACACACACACAAATGAAAGCAAAGATAGTAACCATCTAGCACAAATCAATAATCAATTAATCCAACTGTACCCTTTGTTCGGTATTATAGCGCTTGTATTTTTATTTATATTAAGCGTACACCACCAACTTTTTTTTTACACAATCACTAACTTGGTGTGCGTCTTATGACATTTATAAACATACAAAGTTACATTATTATGAAAATTACAAATCCGGAAATGTGGTAGAAGACTGTTTTCTCTAACCTCACGCTTTGGGTACAAAATAGTAAAATGCCGTTTTGGTTTGCTCAAAGGTAAACATGTCTCAGTCCCTCATTCGGAAACCACGCCGTTTGTGTGCGTATGCATTGAGATACGTGCGTACTTGTCTTTAATTTTTTAGTCGTCTTTTTTATGGAGGTCTTTGCAACTGACTTTGTTGCCTTCCCAAAAATAAAAGTACGTTTTGCTGCAAAGAGCGACTATCCCTTGCCCCTCCCACTCGACCTTAAACAACAGGGAGTACGTTTATCGTACGCTTTGTGTTCTGCCGTACCGTCCCGAGGAAACCAGTGCGACTTTTCCTTTTCAAAGTCTAATCATTTGTGAGGTTTGATGATGGATTCCAGATTTTTTACCTGATAGTGCAAGATATGCCGAATCGGTATCCATTTCGCACATTTCAAAGTCTTCGAAATGGACAAACGTCGCTAAAAAATCGTAATAGAACTGAAGCACGCGCAATTTGACATACTGATATACGAAGAAGCCGATCTGAGTCGGCAAGTTGAGCCTTATCGATTTCTTTGTCAATTCTACCTCGTACACCCCCTCCCCAATCTCGTGCAGTGCCCTAAAATGTGGGTCGTTGATAAACCTAGGCGCGTTTGTTTCGTTGGCTATTTCGATGTTCATGTGACGCTCTTGGTTTGTGACCGTCTTCCCGTAGGCCGAGTTTCCTAGCAGTTTCATCGTGTCCGCCAGAATCGCATTCGAGGAATCTGCATCGCCTGCTCGCCTCATGTCGCTTACAGACTGGCCGAAACCGTCAAAACAATTGTTTTTCCCATATTGAATTATTTCGTATATGTGTTCGACTACGAGTCCGTGAGACAAATACCACTGGAGCAGAGGTGTGGCTAGCAGAATTTTCGACCCAAGCATACTACCTATCAAGCTTCTTTGAGGACGTTTCAGCATCCTCGTCATGTGGTCACCGATGTCGTTTTTATTAATGTCAACATTTTTGAAAATTGGGGTCATTTCAGAAAACCTTTGTTGTAAATGCTGTGGAACGCGGATGTCGCAATCCACCAGGCCGAATAATGACCCATCAACGATGTGCTGTAAAACTTCGCACTGGGACATGGTTTGCCTTTTTGAATGTGGCTTTTTGAATTGTGTCCAAAAACTCCCGCAACTGTGGGTTGTGAAATTTTGTGTCCTCCCACTCACCCTCCCAAATTTCTTCTAGGTTGTAGCCGAGGCTTGTGATGTATGCCGAATTCTCCTCGGTCTTTTTACGCAGATCCGTGCAACTTTTTTTTTAATAATCGTTGAAATCTTTTTTATTCAGACGACATCGGTGCCCGTGCCAAAAACAGCCGTGAAATTGAAGACGGTGTTGGACGCGCTGCAGAACCTATCTACCGGTTGTTGTTTCGAAGCTACTCGCTTTTCAACCCCAATGCATTTGTGAGTTACACTACATCCAGTGGTTTTGCCTCCCAGTCCATCCACTTGCACGCCATCGCCCCGTATTTCTGACTCCTAACAGGTTTAAAATTATCCTCCGCTTTGCGTCTTACAAAAAGGCCGATCGGCAAATCTTGCATGAGTGCCCATAGATATAGGGCGTTGGAATCACACTCCACTTCTTTTTACACAATTTTCTTCCATAGAGGATATGTGTTTGGTTCCACTCGTGTTATCTGTTAATAAATATAATAATAATAATAGTGGATATTTATAAAGCGCACGTATCCACCAGGACTGGTGCTCAAGGCGCTACATCATTATTACCCCTGCTCATTGGGCACATGAAACATTACCATCTCAGCTCCCTGGGGAGTATACAGCTCATTTAAGGAAGCTAATTCAATCACAATAACCATCTCTGCCCTCACAGTACCCATTTACTCCTGGGTGGAGAGAAGCAATGAGTGACAAAGTGCCTTGCCCAAGGGCACACGCACCATGACCCCGCCAGGACTCGAACCCACAACCTGCAGCTTTACCCACAGACCACGAATCAGTGCCCTTAACCACGAGGCCACAGTACTCCACAAATACGATGGACGACTACCAACAATGTTTCTTTTTAATTAGCTGTTTCGGTGACACACCGAAACAGCTCTTGTTTTCGTTAAGATTTTTTTTTTTTTTTTTTTTTTCTTCTCCTTTTTCAGACTTTTTCTCCATAGGTTTAACACACGTTTCTTCCACCAATCCACTTTGCCACTTTTTTTTAAATCCGATTGATTTTAGACTTGGTACATACTTAGACCTCCACCCACAGATGGTCCTAGAAGAAATTTGTGATCGTGACGTCATCAGGTGTCAGATTACGTCACATTAAAGATGTATTTTTGCCCATATGTTTTGTACACGTTTTAAAACACTCCAGTTTGGCATCTTCGTAAATCCGATCGACTTTAAACTTAATTCATACTTAGACCACCACCCACAGATGGTCCTAGACGAAATTCGTGATCGTGACGTCATCAGGTGTCAGGTTACGTCACATTAAAGATGTATTTTTGCCCATATGTTTTGTACACGTTTTAAAACACTCCAGTTTGGCATCTTCGTAAATCCGATCGACTCTAAACTTAATTCATACTTAGACCACCACCCACAGATGGTCCTAGACGAAATTCGTGATCGTGACGTCATCAAGAGTCAGGTTACGTCACATTAAAGATGCATTTTGCCCCATTGGGTTTGTACACGTTTTAAAACGCTCCATTTCGGCACTTTCGTAAATCCGATCGACGTCACACTTGGTACACACTTAGACTACCACCCACAGATGGTCCTTGAAGAAATTTGTGATCGTGACGTCATCAGGTGTCAGGTTACGTCACATTAAAGATGTATTTTTCCCCATATGTTTTGTACACGTTTTAAAAAACTCCAGTTTGGCATCTTCGTAAATCCGATCGACTTTAAACTTAATTCATACTTAGACCACCACCCACAGATGGTCCCAGACGAAATTTGTGATCGTGACGTTATCAAGTGTCAGGTTACGTCACATTAAAGGTGCAATTTTCCCCATAGGGTTTGTACATGTTTTAAAACGCACCATTTCGGCACTTTCGTAAATCCGATCGACGTTACACTTGGTACACACTTAGACCATCATCCACAGATGGTCCTTGAAGAAATTCGTGATTGTGACGTCATCCGATGTCACGCTACTTCATATTAAAGATGCATATTTTCCCCGTAGGTTTTGTACACGTTTTAAAATGCTCCACTTTGGCACTTTCGTAAATTTGATCGACTTTATACTTGGTACACACTTAGACCACTACCCATAGATGGTCCTAGGAGAAATTCGTCATCGTGGCGTCATGAGGTGTCAGGTTACATTACATTAAAGATACATTGTTTCCCTATTGGTTTTGTACACGTTTTCCTTCAAACTGAACTTCGGAAGTACAAGTCTGATTGGTATGCATATTCACATGGATGTGTTTTTGTTATAGATGGAAATTGAAGTGAAGTCATCATCAAATGTCATGTGAAGTCCCTTAAAGGGGCATTTTATTCTTTTATAGGTCTATATATCTACAGAACTAAAATGTTCGATTTGGTTGTAACTTGACATGTACATATTATAATGGGCTGTTATAGATGACATTTATAGTGACGTCACTGATTGTTCATCCCGTGCTCAGAGTATTTCAAATATCCGAAACAGCTTGTGTTTGTCCACAAACACATCTCTAGTTTGTAATATAAATCTTTGTTTTTCTCGTCGATCAGGGAGAAACTGATGCCTTCGGGTAGAGTTTAAAATAGGTCCTGGAGGGAAAGACCCGGCACTGATATGGCACATATCCATCCCTCTTTCCCGATAAAAGATCGCCATTTTTTCAACGGCATCCAAAAAGGGGACCACGTCCATATTATTGTACCACGTTAAGAAATCTTGCATCGTCTCCATACCTTTTTTGTTCCAAACTTGTTGGCAGCGTTCGTACTGTTCCTTAGTTATGTTTTCATTTTTGGGACGACTACAAAAAGCTTCGTGTGGGGAAAGTTCTTTTGATTTCAACTTCTCCAAATCATCGAACCACTCATAGGGAAAGTGCCCTTTTTGTTGACCTATATCATAAGCTTTCAAAAACTTGTCATAGCAATATCCTGGGGCCAGGTAATTTGAAATATCTAGAAATTTCAGTTTTCTGCTCTTGAGTGCCATATAAGTACTGGATCTTTTTACCATGAATTGAAATGTATCCACTAACTGCATTTCTGAATACAAATATCTCTTCATAATATTCACATCATATTTACCGCTGTTAAAACCTAACACTCGAGGTTTCTTAATGAAGACATCGAGTTTCTCCCCGGCAGCTTGGGCAGGATGTTTCCCTTTTCTTGCTTATCCTTCTCCGTCAGCCTGATCAGACAGCTCTTCCAGCTTATCAAACAGATAATGATATCCCACTTCATCAGAATCGTGTAAGCTGCATCAGAAATTACATGAAGTTTTTTTAATCAATTTTCGCACAACAATCACTGAATCCCCTTCTGATACAAGGCACGCCGGTTGCTGTTGTGAGACTCTGACTCGCCAATTCAACTAACTATCTGCTGTTGGGATTTCCATTTTAGTTTCCCAGAATTCTCCTCCCCGTTGCGTGGTAGTCTGAGTATCACCCGTTATCCGCGGAGCCCAGTCTCCTGTCTAACGTCCGATATATCTAAGCATGCTTGACGTCATTTCATTCCGAAATCAGGACTAAGATTGTGATTGGTCGATTTCGATGCCGCGTTTTTTAATACAACAACCTGTACAAAAATGCTACTCATCGTGGGCGTGATGTTTACACAAGTCATGTGGGGAGCTCGAATTACGCGCGTATAGAAGGCGCCTGCTGATTGGTCAGTTTCTCGAGGTCATACGCAGTCTAGTTGCATGATTAATCGCTGAATCTGTTTGCGTATAATAGACCATGGTCGGCTTCGCCAGGGCCGGGGTCTATTACATAGACTACCCAAGCAATTTCGCTAAGGCCACCGTGGCTTAGAGCGGTGAAGTTGCGAAATCACGAATTAAACACAGTTGGGACACTGGCTCCGCTCCCACCACAGCCAGTCTTTCCAATGCTGCTGCTTTCGGTTTGGTGGTGTCACACCCTGACCATTCTCGGATGGTGTCCACCCAGCGTATCTGTGGCCGGCCCACGGAAACGACGACATCCCTCTGACATCCCATCCGCTGCACCCTTGCCGCCCTGCCGAACCACATGGCCCAACCACGATGCCTTTCGTTCCATCACAGTGATACTGCTGAAGCACCACCGGTCACCGATCATCCCCATCAGGCTTTCATTTGTCACATGATCGTGATAGGTTCTGCGAAGCTAGCGTTGTTGTCGCTGGCGAGGTAATATCTTAATAATTCACCAGTAATGGAATGCCTCAACACAAGCCCAAACGAGACGTTAATTTTGGCTCGCACGCGGAGTTGACGAAAAACACTGCGTAATTCATCGTCTAGATTTTAAACCATGCACGCCCAAGCAGCCTAGATTCAACTAACCTAAAATTATACATATCCTGAACAAGTCTCTGGGTCAAGTGTGTTCTGACTGAACCCCAATTTATCATGAGAGTATCCAGTAGTTCGCGGTCTTCTTCCTCTTCCTCCTCTTCGCCGTCACGTTTTCTACTGCGATTTCTTCCTCGTGATTATCCTGAAGAAAACTGCCGTCACCCTTTACGTCACCAATCAGTGCGAGAGAATATTGGCAAGTTCAAACTTGTCCGAAGCTGTCCCATTGTTCTCATCAGACTTGTCCGACCATGTCCGTGACGTCACATTGATGACGTCACTTATTATTTCCATCGGCACGTTGAAACATGTTGAACATTCTCTCACCCTCCCCTCCCCGTCATCAACCCCTTTCCTCCACCCATGCCCATTTCTGCCACCCTCCAATCCCTCCCTCCACAGGGACCACCATTACTCCCTCTGAAAACAACCACCATTGCTTCCTCCCTCCACCAAAACCTCCCCACAACGGGGTGCGAAACGAGCCTCCAATATACTACTAACAAAATTAATAAGCAAATATCACCGCTCGTGTGAAATGGTAAACATCATGTTGATGCAGAGGATACTCCGGTGTTGGTTAAATATTTTATAATCACTTATTCATTTAAACAAACTTTCACCTGCATTATTGATGAGAATATCCAGCCTGGATTCCTCTCTGTTGATCTTCTCTGCACATTCTCTGACCGAGGCCAGGGAAGCCAGGTCTAGTTTGACTACCGCCAAGTTGCTGTTACCAGTGTCTTCACGGATGTCTGCAACAGCTGCCTCTGCCTTGGCTAGATCACGACAGGCTAGAATCACACGAGCACCTTGTAAAGTCAAGAAATGACTGACTTGAGCATTCCAGATGAGGTCTCAGACGGAGTAATGATGATTTGATTCCGTTTTGTACTTATAATCATGTCATATCATGCATTACTGGATCTACATGTAGTTATGTTTGAGACGTCATGTTATCTCAGTATTATAGTGGGGCAGATAGGGGAAATATTTGGGGGAATTGTACCTTTGAGGACACAATGGCATTTCGCACACCTTGCCTATACTTATCATCGCAGATTTGTCCTTTGAAAAAAATGTACGTAGAGTAAAAAGCAATTTTCAAAAGTTTCAATACGGCTGCCATATTGCTTGTTATTCTACTCTTATTTTTTTCAAAAGACAACCCTAACCCCTAACGCTACCCCCCCCCCACTTCTTCAAAATGCGGATTTTTGAGGTATTTTCAATAACACAGAAAAATTGAGAAAAAATACACAAGCGTAAAACGCAAAGATGTACTGTACATCTGTATCACGAACAGCGCATCTTAGTGTAATTCCACGGCAGGACAATTTTGTGATTTTAGTCATTCCCCATTCCTTCCACTATCCGGCACTGATTTCATTTATAAGCAGCAATCGGCAAATCTGTGAGATTATCATTGATTGTGGACATCCTATTTTTAAAGCTCCATGTTGTGAACAATGCAGGTGCATGGTAGCTTTAGAAACAGCTGTAATGCTCAGTGACAATTCGACAATAATGTAATCGACGAATTTCCATTGAGCATACGGGTTGGGTCTATATAGTGCTCGGGGTTGAAGCGCGGCCTTTTCTTGTGTATTTTCGAGGCAAGAAGAAACGTGGACATGTAGCCTATAGCTAATACCTCTCCTAGCGAGATCTCTTGCCGTGTCCTTGCCTATGCCGGTGTTGGCCCCCGTGATGAGGACCGTCTTACCGTCCAGACGAGCCTTGCTGTAACACCATCCTCCTGCCAGGTACCGCCTCAGAAGCCATAACAGTGTAGCAGCCACTGATGAATAAACCGAGATAAGGATCAGATTCCTAAGTGAGTGCCCCAAGTGCTAGCAAATTGAAACTACATGTAATGAGGACTGTCATGGCTTTACATGGAATGCGCCCAATCGAGCTACAAAACACGTTTTAAACGAAATGATATTAATTTGAAAAGCGTTCAAAAAGTAGGATATAAACGTTGGCAAAATAACAAGCAAAGGATGCTTCAATGTTGGATTGCCTGTCGGTTGCGCGTTGGTATGACCATGACGTCAAATGTAACACGGTTTCAAGCATAGAGCAAGCGCACAGTTAAGGTATATAGTATAGCATGGGAGAGCTACTTGACAGTGATGATTTAGTTCACTTTTTAGCAATCCCGCAGGGGCGTCCAATTATCTTTGTTTGTGTAATTTAGTCTTTTTTTTATGGTTTATTTTTTATTTTTAAACTTTATGTCTTTATTGTCTATGCTATTGTTGTGTTTTTTGTTTTTGCCATTGTAATTGTAAATTTGAATAAATGAAATGAAATGAAATACAGGATGCGAGCTCGGACAGGCTGACCTGGAGACATTGACGGTAATCCCCGTTCAACACAATATACAATGCCTCATTGCGGTTCTCAAAAGTTATTTGCCGCACTATTAAAGAAGATTGTCTTAAAGAAGACCAACCGCACTGTTCCTGGATTTACAGGACTCAAGTCCCCAAACTATGGTTCAATTTGCTCAACCATGCAACCCATTGTTACAATGTTACGCAACAACTTTCACGTAGGCTGCCTAATCCTATAGATTCTTGTTCACAAAGAACACAAGTAACGACTAGGCGGCAGGCCTACTTTTACATGTAGTGCAGATGGCAGTACTGTTGTGTAACGTTTGTCAAACAATGCGGCTTCACGATGACATATCAAAGCTTAATTCGTTTCAAAAAGATGTGCGGGAAAAAACAATTGCAGTGACATAGCCTATATCAGAGGCACAAGCGCAAAGTATTGATTTTCAAAAAGCTACATTTGAGTTTAATTTTTGGGATTTTTATGAGGCATCATGGGCGGACAGATTCTATTGTGGGTTTTCTGAAGCGCGCCTCCAAATACTTTCTATGCTATAGGGCCTACATAATATGAGATAATTATGAGTAGGCCCAGTCGAAAGATGTGGACATTTTCTGGAGTGCTCGAAACCTAGAATAAAAGAGTTCTGAAACTGTCACCCTTGCATGTAAAGCCGACAAAACAACCGCCTTAGCTTACGAGCTTTTATGTGTAGTTTATGGGCTTCTAAAAATCTAACTCGCAAGATGCCTTCTGCTTCGGTACTACCGTAGAAAGAAGGTTAACACGCAGGACGTATCGGTGATCAGATTCTCATCAGGATATGATCGAGATACTACTTCATATGCCAATCACACGAGCAACCTCAGTATTAACGATTAAATGTCGCCCAGAAACATACTAAACAAAAATCAGACTCTCTTATTAAGGGTAAGGTAGCTTAGCTACACTCTAGACTTACCAAGAACTACCGATACAGCAAACGGACTAATACCTATACCAAGCATGATGGTATCGCCTGCGACAGTTGATGAGGTATAACACGGAGCGGCGGTAAACACTATTGGATCATGTACAAGCATGTGTACTGGACATGTACATTGATCTCGTCATAACTTACAAAGCGTGAGATAGTGCTGGTGCAATGCGCTTTAGAAGTGGTTACGTCATACACTGGGATGTGGCGATCGATATTGTACAAAGATACGCGTAAACGTATTGACGACTACAGTCAGCTACGGAGCATTATTATTTTTTTCCTAAATCGCCCGTGCAATTCGTAAGGTAAAATGGCGGACGAGGCACTCCTTATGGGTGCACCGCTGTATGAACATTCTCAGACACCAGTGATCATAATCCCCGTAGGCCTACTTCAAAATATCCAAATAGGACGGTGTTCACTGGCTGCACAAAAAATATATATGATGATCAACGTAGGCCTACATGTCATCTTTCATTTTGTTTTCAAATTTTTGTGAGTTGACCATCGACCAATTCTCATCCAAAAAAGACTACCCCTTTTTAACGAATTATGATGTTTCCCAAACCGGAAAAATAGCCAGTTAGTGAAAGGATTTCTCCACATAGCGCCACTTTCGGACCAATTGGCAATTGCATAAAAAAACTGCTCAGAATTGGAAGCACCAAGTCCAATTAAATTGAAACGAAAATGTCCTGGGGATCATAATCTTAATATCCAGCGGAAAAAACCTTGCAGCCTTGCTCCTGAGTGTCCAATTTGTGTTTGTTTTCTAGAATTCTAGTGGAACCACTGAGTTTGCAGGGCCTAGGGGTGGGGGTGTGACAGGTAATTCTGTCCCCCTGGTAAATGTGTTCCCCCGGACACATTTACCGGCTCGTGACCCGGTAAATGTGTCCGGGGTGACACTTTTACCTAGGTAAATTTGTCCCCCTCCAGGTAAAAATGTCCCCCTGCCCAACGGTGAAAGTGTCCCCCTGGTAAATGTGTCCCCATGCAGTATGTACTGAGAGCAGCAGCGTGTCGCACGCGCCAGTACATGCTGCAAGATTTGAGGCAGTGATTATAACATGTGTACATATGCGTCTCCCTCTACAATGGAAATTTGTCCAATAGGAAATTTCGTTACGCGCTATGGGAACACAGACCAATCCAAGGAGACGTTGTATCATACTATCAATGAGACGAGGGCCATCGCCATGCATCGCCGCTGTGTTGACCTATCGCGGTAGAATCGCGATAGACTACACCGTACTCCGAATCGAAACATTGTGTTCACGTATCATCTAACAGACTAAATTAATTATTTTTCATATTCATGAAGGGCAGACTAAAAGTCCAAAATGTATACCTTGTAAGTGAATTCATCAAAACAATAACCTTCCGGGTTTCAAAACAGGGGGACAAAAAAAACCTGGGGGGACAGAATTACCTGGAGGGGGACAGAATTACCTGGAGGGGGACAGAATTAACGGGCCAGGGAGGACACTTTTACCTAGGTAATTCTGTCCCCCCGGACACTTTTACCGGGGGACAGAATTACCTTCCACACCTTTCCTAATGGATAAAATTAGAACTATCCCATGTAAAATTATTGATAAATGAACCGAGATGTATCAGGTACATGAGGATGATTGGAACCGTATTTTTATGCTACCTTGTAAATGTGCGTTGGATGTTAAGTGTAGAGAGTTCCAATTTAAATTTTTATATAGGTTAACCCTAAAGGGGCCGGGGGCGGAATCCGCCCCCCCCCCCTCAACATTTTCCGTGATAGCCTCTAAAAAAATTTTTTTCGCGACCCGAGCTGTTATGACTTTTTAGCCTCGAGCTTTGCGCATCTTTTGATACCAAAAACATAAAAATCGGACAACAGGTTGCCGCGTAGCGAAAAATTTTCCGGCGCTACGCGCCGTGAAAACTGAATTTTTGCATATACATCGTGTACACAGAGCAGAATTGCCATTTGTACATATGAATAATTAATTAGCCATAATTCCAAAACCCTTTGACCTATAGTCATGAAATTTCTTGGGTATGTTTAGGAAGAGTTGCTCTATGCATGTGCCGAGTTTCAAAATTTTTCGTCACTCGATGGCCGAGATCTTAGGGGGGGGGGGCGGAATCCGCCCCCCCCCCGGCTGAGAGATGGTCAAAATAACCCGGCCCCTTTAGGGTTAAAGGTAAATAATGACTTTCTCCACAAAATTGGTCTGTCTGATACACCTTTTTGTACCTTTTGTAAAACCGTTCTGGAGAAAAATGATCATCTATTTTTTAATTGTCCTATTGTTTCATGTTTTTGGAAAAAGGTGGAGGAATGGTTCACGTCAATTTGTAAAGTCAATATTGTCCTTACAGAATTTTCTATTATGTTTGGTTATAATATTTATGACCCAGACCTTTTTGTTAACTATGTAATTATCTTGGGTAAACAGTACATTTATAAATGTAAGTATGAAGAGAAGCCTCCTCAAATTAACCATTTTTTAAATCTAGTTAGAATGATGGAGAGAATTGAATTTTATTATAGCAACTAGAAGGGATAAATTAGCTACCCATCAAAGAAAATGGTATCCATTGATGTAACTCAATGTTTCCTTCTCGCTCTGTCACCAATTTATAATTTATTTTCTGCCATTTCTGAATTGTATGACCATAATATTAATTCATTTGTTTTGTAATTATTGATGTACTGATGAATAAAAAAAAAAATTTAAAAAAAGAATTACCTTCCACACCGGCCACCCACGAGCGAAGTGGAAGGACAGTCGCATGAGGGCGCTATAATCTTAGAAATTTTCCTCCTGCTCGCAGCCATTTTAGATCCAATTCCAACCAAACGCCGCACTGGTGAACTTTTCGTCAACACCAAGTAAGTTCTGGAATGATTGAATTGTTTCCGGTTTTTTTTTAAGGCATGTGTGACGAATAATTTGAAATATATGAATTATGGGAATCATACCTCAATGTTTTGGGGTAGTCTGTTCGTTTCAGAAAGCGAACGAGAACCGCATAATTTGTTTGTCCTGGTTGTCCAGTTTCCGGACACTGGACAGTTTTAATTTTGGCAGTGGATATTTTGCCGGAGACGGCAAACCTTTAGTAAACGTTAGTTTGCCGGATATGCACTGAACATGCGCAGTTACTGTTTTTTTGTACTTAAAACATTTTCCGGTGACAAATTTTAGTCTGGCTCCATGCCAATACTAACGTTGTATTTTTGTATTTATAAGATGGGAATCAGACCATTTGATAATTTCGGACTTTATTTCCCTTTAAAAAAAAATCCTCCAGAGCCACAAATCTGAAAAAGAAAAAGTAATACTCTGCAATAAAATGTTTGAGACATATTAAAATAATAAAAGAAGAATATTCTTATTTATTTGGGGATGGGAAAAAAAACCCTTAAAATTATGGCGGGGATCAGGATTCGAACTCGGGACATCCCACTCACTAGACCCATTGCTTAACCACTGCACCGACTGTGCTTCACAACTTTGATGGGAATTTAATACATCTTATAATGCAGCCCTATCGTAAAGAGTACAGCGCCCTCTGTTGATATGGATTGCCACCGGCAAACCTTTAGTAAACGTTGATTTGCCGGCGTTACCTCCTTTAATTTTCTCTTGAATCCTTGATCGTTTGTAATCACACATTTTTAATATACGCTAACGACTGAATGTAATGTATATATGCACACATGGAAAGACACACAGGCGTGGCAAGAGGTCCGTATCTAGCCACTACACAGTCAGACAGTCAAACAACCAACAAATTTAATTTGTTTAACCTCAACTAGCATGACTAGTAAATTAGTAGTATTGTCAGGCCTCAAGGGCAGGCTTATGACAGTGTATGATTATGTTTAATGTCATTGGCCATTGGGATTGTACACATGACAAATATGAAATAAATAATAAGCTTGGGCTTGGCGAAAATGAAATCATCTGAGAACGGCTTTAGCATGTTTACATAGCTTGGGCCAAAAGCAATAAATAAGTCTGCTTCTAATTACATGCCTTTCAAACATAGGGTAGGTCAGAATTTTTTTTTTGGGGGGGGGGACATTTTTTGTGTGTGCTGATTGAATGGGGTAAATATGCGAATTTCAGACTGAACTATTTCCATTTTCGCTACGAATGCAAAAAAAGAAATTGCCACCAATTGTGATAAAAGCCTGCCTTAATCAATGTGAAAACTGTTTACGGTCGGTAATTCTTAAATATAACTGAGCATTCAGGTTGTGTACATATATACACCACGGCACTAGGCACTATACACAATGCTAGTCACGATGGTAAACTGGCCAACAATGTCCTTATTCTAAAATGAACTGATTAAATTAAACGTGCACCAGCCTAAACTGGCTAACAATAGGTATTTGCTTGCACCTGTGCTAATGTAAATTTAACAAAAAGCTAAAAAAAATAGGAAGAACAGTGAACAGATAGTTGAGTGGCTGATTTTTGACAGATTTTAAAGAAGCAATTTCAGCTAATGTTCCTCATGGAAGCTCTCCAATCATGCGCGAAAGTGGCTTTCAACAAAAGTGTGGCATTTGACAAACATTAAATCTACGCAATGTATACCATTCAAATAACATCATGGATGTGTCTCATCTGTCATCATCTCCTTGAGAATGCTCAATTTTTTAACATTTGAATCGAAAGAATAGTAATCAGTTCATGATCACATTTGTTACATTTCGCAGCCCTAGTTTGAACAGATGATCGTCTTTGTGACATTACAGAACTCTTTAAAGTTTTCAACCCCTGAATTTTTACTTTCCTTTTTTAGATCGCAAACCCAATTCAAGAAAGATGCCAACTGTGTGGCCCAAGAACCCGATGGCTCTCGTGAGACCCTACGCCCGAGAGATTGGGCCGTTCCTCTTCCCCTGTATACTGTTTACAGGTTATCTCATGACCAAAGCTACTATGATTGGATGTAAGTCATTTACGTTGGGGCAATTCTGTAAATGTGGATGTACATGTCAGACACTTTAATGTGCTGCTGTTGGAAAAGTGAAAGTGATACAGCACTAATATATGACATCTAATGAGTATAAAACATTACAGACCAAACTAAGGTACCACCACCTTAACGACCTTGTTCATATCATGTGGTCAGACGTACGTTCGATTTTACGGAATTGCCCATTGGACAAATACCAGCTTCTCTTAACAGCTGCAGAGGGCCTTCACTTACTTGTACATGTACATCATGGTCGGACATACGTTGGATTTAAGGGAATCACTCATTGCACAAATACCAGCTTACCTTAACATAAATTTGTGGACGTTGGACACTTTTCAGCCTTTCGCTATATTTGTCAAGTACATGTAAGTGTATACTATTAAAACTCCATGTGACAGCGCGAAATCGATTGTGCTCAAATTGTTTTTCTTTTTTCAAGTTGCAGTCTTGAGCAACACAAATTTCAGAGCAGACATTCACACTGCTATGACACATGGTTGCAAATTATGCATTATGCAGGGATCTGCTGAATCATGGGAAACTTTAGTCTTTCAGTTATATAATTTTATCCCATGAGCCCAATGGAAAACGGAATACTGTAGTGCGTCTGTGTCCCTTATGCTACGACTACGAGACTTAAGGCCGAGTGGCATATGAAACACAGACATACTATATTTTCCATGTTCAACAAGTGCAAGTGGGATAACAAATTAACGCACAGTAAAGATGGAATTTTTGCACCCTGTACTTGAGCTATTCATTGGTTATCTAATGTCCTCCTATGACATGTGTGTGCAGCCGGAATAGCACACACAGTCATGAATTTCTTTACGCCCCAGGACAATGCTTTGTGTTTAGAATAGGGCAATATGCAGAGTGGGATGTGGGCCGTGGAATATAGGATAATATCACACTGTTGTTGCAGTGGATCGACCAATCAGGATCAAGGATTCAAGTTTGCTTGAAGATAAAGTGATTTTTACATAAAGTATTTAAAAAAAAATAGAAATGGAAATATAATATTGAATCTCACTTTTGCTTTTTTGTTTCTTCCTCCAGTGAGAGAAAACAAGAAGCAGAAAGCTCTACAATGTAAGTAATTTTTTTGGTAATATATATGAACTCACTACACTTGGTTAGACAAAAACAGAGAAGAAAAAAAACAATTAGTCTTTCGGTTATGGAATAACAGTCTTAATACTTTGGTCTGGTAGCATGCATGTTGCTAAGAATTAAGATCACTGAACACTATATTGGACACAAAATGCTCAAATACGTAGTCTGACTTTGATTAAAGAGTTAATTGTATCCCACACCGATTGCAACATTTGTTTCTGTCAAAATTTAATTTCCCTCCCCCCTCAAATGAACCACAAAGGGAATCTGACTAGGTGAATTGTAACAATTGAAAAGTTGAACAAAGAAATTGACTGGAGCAGGGGCTTGAACATGCGACCTCCGGAATACCGTTCCGGTGCTCTTACCAACTGAGCTATCCAGCCCTATGTTGGCGGCTCCCCAAATAGTCAACATCTTTGTTCAGGGGGCACAAGTCAGAAGCCATACACCTGTATGCACCATACATCCTGGGATCACGCCCAAAGTCACGATACAGACCTGGGAAATAGCAAACGGGGATCACTGAGAGAGCATACGGCTTTTGATTACAATTTTTTTTCAAATAAACCACCTAGGAAAACTGTCTAGGTGAATAGTAACAATTGAAAGTTGATCAAAGAAATTGAATGGAGCGGGGCTTGAACCTGCGACCTCTGGAGTACCATTGTGGTTCTCTACCAACGAGCTATCCAGCCCTATGTTGGCGGCTCCCCAATAGTCGATATCTTCATTCAGGGGGCACTAGTCAGTACTTTGAATTAATATTCCTGTTTTATTTTTCTATTTTTTCCCCAGCATCAGGCCACCATTAACCTCTTGGAGTCTTCAGTAACCTAGTAGGATCCCGATGTAGCACCCGTGGTCTCCTTTCTCTTCTGTCTCAACCCAACTCCAGCCAGCTTCACTGCAACTTTCACCCACATCAAGTGAGATCTTCAAATCACAACACATTCAAAGTCAACACAGGTATCCAACGCACCACTTGGAGCTCTTCATTCACCTGTTCAATGGAGGATGTCATCTTTTTGTCTGAAAAGTTGGCCATACTGGACACAAATGCACAAGTGGATTTGTGATATCATGACATGTATCTGCGGATTCCAGTGCAGAATTGTTGTGGTGTCATATTCCTTTGGCATTCACATTCATGTCAACTACAAACTGGGCTTGATACCCATGTTTTTAAACAAATATATTATATGACCCAGTCTGCATTGTAAGCATTTTGTTTAACCAGTTCGCGCCGGATGACGTGTATACCTGCAAGATAAACAAGCAGGGAGAAAGGCTGGAAATATCTGTCAGCAACCTGATCGCAGTGAGCGAGGCCGGAAATATTAGTGTGCTGCCAGAGGGAGAGGGCTTCAACCTGCCTGGCATAAGGTGCAGTGAAAAGTTATCCCGCGCCTAGTTCTGTTCTAGTCAAAATAATCCCGGCGCGAACTGGTTAAAGAGCAAGAATTGGGCAAATTGCTTAGATTTTCACTTAGTAACCCTGGAAATAGTTTGAGAACACAACTTTTCATAACACTTGTGTTGTCTTTCTTGATTTGTTAGTTAAGCTTGTACAGGTTAGTGATTGTCCCACACATAGTCTCACTTTGCATGCAGTGTCGACAAAGCTAAGGAAAACCAAATATGTTGGAAAAGGAGGCTACAGTCTATTCAGGTTTATTTCAGTTTTTCAAATGTATTTGAGTGGAGATGTTTGTTTGTTTAAAAAATGCAGTTGCATGGTTATCTTAATTCACT
Organism: Patiria pectinifera; assembly: GCA_029964075.1. Classification (NCBI taxonomy): domain Eukaryota; kingdom Metazoa; phylum Echinodermata; class Asteroidea; order Valvatida; family Asterinidae; genus Patiria; species Patiria pectinifera. The sequence continues at coordinate 40,158,657 of CM057142.1, forward strand.
TGGTATGCTAAAAAAAAAAATTCCAATCAAAGGAAGCACGTAGTTTATAAAAACAATACAAAGGTTAGCATATACAATCCATTCAATTTGAGCGAAATTCAAATTTCCCCAGCGCGTGATATATTTTACAAATGTTTCAAATCATACCGACACTTTGTGCCATGTGCCATGGCAAAAAGTAATACGTTGCTAATGAAAGATTGTTTATCTTTAAGTGGTCGTATGTATTGCAATACAGCACAACATGACTGGCACATTGTTCAAACTGCTAATTTTTGTAAAGATTTGCTGTGTAAATTTAACCAATAATACATGCAAGACAATAAATAAAAAGTTTCTAAAGTTGAATTAATTCTTGCTCTGTTATTGATTTCTGTAGCTTATATTACATGGTAGCTTGTATAAGAAGTATACAATCCATTCAATTGGAGCGAAATTCAAATTTCCCCAGCGTGTGATATATTTTACAAATGTTTCAAATCATATCGACACTTTGTGCCATGTGAAAGACTGTTTATCTTTAAGTGGTCATATGTATTGCAATACAGCACAACATTACTGGCACATTTTTCGAACTGCTAATTTTTGTAAAGATTTGCTGTGTAAATTTAACCAATAATACATGCAAGACAATAAATAGAAAGTTTCTAAAGTTGAATTAATTCTTGCTCTGTTATTGATTTCTGTAGCTTATATTACATGGTAGCTTGTATAAGAAGTACAAACATGTACATGTTATTTGGGGAGGAAACCGAACATGCGATGCAACCAATAGAACTCAAGCGGCGATAAAATAATTGATTAATTTAGCAATCAACACATTTTGTTTACAAAATCCTGTTGAGACATTAGACATGAACGATAATAAACGTGATGAAAAGTAGAAAGATTTTGGAGGCATTATCTTTACTAATAGGCGATCGGTCGATCTGCGCGATATCCCGACAGCGCTGCCATTGGTTGATCGCGCAGCCATCGGGCAATCGCGCAGGGGAATGTTTGCGCCATTGACAGATTATGCAACGGGTTTGCACAATCGGTCGTCCTCCACATCCAGCCACTGATCCTCCACCTGACAACCAAAGATCCTATAGCGCCGTAGGCGCAAAAAGAAGAGGTACAGCCGACATGATCTTTGCAGCTCGGCAGCCACAACAGAAATGTAAAAAGCATAATATTGACCTCTACTGTGTCTTCGTGGACTTTGCAAAGGCATTCGACACTGTCAGTAGAAAAGGCCTGTGGAGACTTGTCCAAAATTATCTGTCCTGAAAAGTATATAGAGAGTGATGCGGTTTCACGATGGTATGATGGCGCGAGAAATGGACGATTGGGAGTCTTCAAAAGCTTAATTCCCAGTATCAAATGGAGTTAAACAAGGCTGTGTCCTTGCATCAACGCTTTTCACTGAGTGTCGTGTTTGCATGGGCATGGCTGTGGGGGTGTGGGGTGTCACATCCCCAATTAGTCAGTTTTGTCGGCAAAATCATGGTGCTGTCGGCAAAATAGAAAATGAAGAATGGAGAAGGAAGGGAAGGGGGAAGAAGACAAAATGGAGAATGTAAATAATAAACACCGCTGCTCAATAGCCCACGAAGCTAAAAAAGTAAAATCCGGTTCTGCAACCCATGGCAAAATAACGTAATACATTCTGTCATGTCGGCTCGAGCTGCCGGCCTGCCGCGCGAGGGGGCTCGTATACGGCGGTTGACAGCTACAGCTAGCTAGTTGCGTAGCATGCAAGACACACCGAGGGGCGGAGGAAGAATACCTCGTTTGTTATAGAGAATCGCTTCGGCAGGGAGCTGAGTAAAGCGGACTCGCAGGGCTCGGGTGGTGTCTTTTTTTTTTGGAAGGGCAGCCGATAGACGGGCCCGGGCGCCTGCATGGCACCGGGAGAGAAAATCCGAAGGCCTCGAGGCGCCAGGCCACAAACCTCATCAGAACATGCTATATACTGTAGCGGAACAGTTAATATTGGCGCGCTAGGTTCACCGTAGTTTATTTGATTGGTACGCGGACTTCTGTCCGTTGTACAGCGCGCGAGTTGCGTGGCTGGTTGGTACCCGGCGCGGGTATATAAGCGCGTGTCGCGCGCGCACTCACTCTCTTCCATTTCACTCGTCCATGGATTGCACTATCCCATTGCACTGCTCACGTTGTGTGCTTTAGCTGTAAATTGTGGCGCGAAGCGTAGCACAGTTCCCGCTCAGAGACTTGGAGTTGCTGAAGCGTGTGTAGTACAGCTGTGGTCAGTCTTTCACTCAGGAAGAGCACTGGTTTAGTTCCGGTGAGTGCAGGGATTAGGAAATCTGGTTGGTACGGGAAGCATTCCAGTTCTTGACGATTATTGGAAAGGGGCCAATTCTTACACTTAAGTTGGACACACCTTAGTAGGACGCCCCTAAGTAGGACGCATCTTATTGGGTCACCAAGTGGTTATAATAAAGCAGTGAAGCCCTAAATACCCGAGTGTCTGATCTATTCATTGGACATTAACCCTTCCCCGAGTGTGTTCGTGAGGTTTGCGTGAGAGCGCGAGTGAGTGTGTTCCCTGAGCGCCTGGCGGTAGACTGCCCCAAAACGGACCTGTTCCCCTGGCCTTCTCCACAGCCGCTCGTCGGGTCGGCAGAGAGCAATATCCAAGGCATCGTCGACACAAGACCGCCACAAATGGTGTCAGAAGTGGGATAGGCGCCAGGATTACACAACACAGAACCCATCACGAACTACGAGCAAACAATCACCTACTTAGGAACGAGTCACCCAGATAGGCGTACGTCATGGACAAGAAACAAGCAAACCAACCTAGACCGGTACTAATAGAGGAACTGACCGAGGACGCGGCTGAAACTTCCCAGTACGCGGAGGAGCAACAACGCCTAGAAGTTGAGACTGAGAAGCTCTGGGCAAAATTGGGTCAACTCCATGAACAGTTAGACGAACTGGAGACGAGAAGGGTGCGACTTGAAAGTCGGCAGGTGGATGCAGAGGCAGGTGCCCAGGTGGAGTTACCATCAACGAGTTTCAGATACCTTGACACTGTAAGAGATGCATCAAGTAGCCTGATATCATCGTCAACACCTATGCCAAGGAGCAGACCTACGCCAAAACCCAGAACCAGGTATCCTACACTATCGTCTTCATTACTGGTACCTACAAATACACCAGTCACATCTTCGACATCGGTAGAAGCGTCCCATCAAGAAATCAAGAGTAATGCTGATACAGAAAAAGGGTGGTCAATGGAGAGAAATTTCTCAGCAGGTGCAGCCGGAAGAGCATCAGAGCCAGAAAAGCAAGTTTCAGGCGAGGACAGGTCTAGCCTAGATAGGCGAGAGCCGGTGGTTGAAGTGAAGAGAGAGGGCCGTTCGCCTGCAGAGTTGAAGCGACCTAATATCGTACCAGATCGGTACAACGGCAAGACTGTATGGAGGGATTTTTGGCAGCATTTTGAAGCGTGCAAACTCGCTAACGGGTGGACGGACGAACAAGCTAAAGTCTTCTTGGCTGCGAGCTTGCAGGGGATAGCGGTGAAGGTGCTATCAAACAATCCGGATGGTAGTCAAACGATGACGTACAAAGAATTAAAAGACAGGCTGGAGAGGAGATTTGGACCGGGCCAATTGTCGGAAAACCACTTGATGGAGCTGCGTTGCAGACGACAGGGACCAAAGGAAACACTGAGGGAGCTAGGTCAATCAATCAGGGAGTTGGCCACGCTGGCATATCCTGAGATAGCAGACGAAGGGAAGGATCGTCTAGCAAGAGGTCACTTTTCGGACGCGATAGAGGACCAGGCCATTCGTGAAGGAATCTTCAGGACACAGCCAAAGACACTCGATGAGGCTATAAGGGCAGCAATGGCGACAGAGAGTTTCCTCAAGGTGGAACAACAGAGGCCCAGTCGCAACCCAAAGCAAACACGAGTACTAGAGGGACAAAATGACTCTTCGGTGGAAAAGCTGGAGGATTTCGTAAGAAATAGCCAGAAACAGATGGCAGAGGCCATACAAAGAGCTCAAGAAGAGACAAAAGCGTGGGTGGCTAACCTGGTGCAAGGGAGACCTACAGGTGCAGGGAACAACAAATCAAACAAGGCAGAAGGCGTTCCGAGTACCTCCTACAGGAGACGACCTAGAGAGGACATTGTGTGCTTCAGGTGCGATAGGAAAGGACATTTCGCTCGTGACTGTAAATGGCCGCCAGCAAAGAGACACGGGTCGGGAAACGGATCGCAGCTGACCCCAGGGCCCGAGGAAAAGCTGGGAGGAGAAGAGGGCCACAAGACCGTCGTCCACGAGACAAACCAGTAGACAAGGGTCATGTAATTACCAATTCCAGTGCAACAGCAGAAAAGGTGAAAAGGGGAATGTTTGTACCAGCAGTGGTGAGGGGACAGCAGGCAAAGCTTCTGGTGGACACCGGGGCAACAGACACGTTTCTGTCATCTACTCTCTACCACAAGATCTCACCTGAGAATAGGCCTCATCTTTCTAATGAGGGTTCGTGCATTAAAAATGCTGATGGTTCCCGGATAGTGACGTTAGGTAGCGCCTGGGTGGAGTTACAGGTGGGAAGAACCACACACCCAGTGTACGCGACCTTCGGAAATTTACACTCTATGGATGGAATCCTGGGTATGGATTTTTTGTACCCAACATGCGGGTCACTCAACTTTAGGACACTTGAGCTCACAGTAAATGGAGAACGGGTGAAGTGCAGCGATGAGTACGCAGGAGCAGCCGGGGGAAGGAACCTATACAGGCCAGACCATAAGGGTTACCCAAGCGTTGAACAGAATGCGTGTGTGGACATGCTACGGAATGCCCGAGCCAGTTCTTTAACTAGCCATGAGAAACGCACGAGATTTATTTCTTTTCATCATTGTCAGGAGATAAACATGGGTCGAGACTCGCCAGCGAAGAGGACTCCACTGGACCTACACGAGGCGAAGACAATAGATTGTCCGAAATGCCACAGTGTGTTCCTACATCGGAGGAGTCTGGACCGACATCTGACAGTGGAGCATGGGCCACGAGTGTTTTATTGGTGCCGGCAGTGTTCACACAAGAACAATCGGCGGGATAATCTGCTGATGCATTATAAAGATTGTCATCCGTCTTGCCTGGCTGAGGTGAATGGGATCAAGGCTGAGTCCTATGAGGACAGGGAGCGTGAGGCGCGTACCAGGAGCGAGGCAGAAAGGCATCGCCGAGGGGGCAAAAAGTCACCTAAAGGTAAACAGGATGAACAAGGTTCCCAACCAGAGGTCAAGTCGCGTTCTGCTGGACGGAACGAGAGTGGACCTACTGCCGCTACAAAGAAACGTAGCCGGGACAAGAAAGGTGAAGAAGAAGTGACTAGGAAGCGTCCCAAAGAGAAGAAGGCGCCATCGACAGTTTCACGTGCACCTGAGGAGGAGGAGGTACGAAGCAGTACCAGTGTTCGCGATGAGCCTGATGAGCCAAGGCCGAGCTCTGCTCTTCAGACGCCGTCGGCTTTAAATGTAGCACCAGAGATGGGGGCGAATGGAGAAGAAAAGGGGCCGGAAGTAGTTGAAGTACCAGATGTTGCTGTGGAGCTGGAAATAGCAGCAATCTTAGGTGACAGCGGGAGTGGGGAGCTCCCAGAGATCACACTGTCGCCTACCCCTCCGCTGATGATGGATTTAGAGGAACCCCACAGCCATGAGGAGCCACTCATGCCGCCGAGAGGGAAGCCACGAGCGATGATAGAGTTGATGAGGGATGAGGCCAAACGACGCGATGGTCAGGAAACCACCGCTAAGGGGGGGAGAGAACATTCCAATCATGTCAACACCACTGCACCTAGACAGGCTGCTACCGGGACAGGCAGTCCGGATCAAGGAGGTTAAGGAAACCTACCTGTACAGAGATGGAGACAAGACACTCCAAGGCTCGACGACACGTGAGTATGATGTCGTTTACTTGAGACACCTAAAGGCAAAGAGGTCGACAGAGCAACAAACCTCACCAAGTCCAACATCACAGGGAGAAGGTCGCCTATGCAGGTTGATGAAGACCGATGGTGATTCAGTCGGCACACCTTATTCGGATGAGGATCTCATCAGTGCCATGATGGGTAGAGTCAACCGCGTGATGGAGACAACTACACGACAGGTGTACCATGAAGGCAACAAAGTGACCAAGGACAAACTACAGCGCACCTACGACGTGGACTTCCTGGCTGGAGTTGCACAGGATCCTTAGAAGCTATAAGGATAACGTCTACCTAAAGAGGCTTTGTTGAACTGTTTGTTGAACTGTTGAGGATCTTTTTTGGTAACATTTGTTAAACACTTGTTCAAGTTTGTAATAGAAGAGGCATTTTGAACTGTTTCATATAAAGTTTCGTTTTGATAAAGTTTTGTTTTCTTGTAAACTAAAGGAGAGTTTTGTATAAGGACCTAGGTAGGTCAAACCATTATTTTGTATAAAGACCTAAAGTAGGTCGAACCATTATTTTGTATAAGGCCGAAGTAGGTCAAACCGTTATTCTGTATAAGGACCTGAGTAGGTCAGCAAATTATTTTGTACAAGGATTCCAGATGAGACATTTTTTGACTGATATTAAGTTAAGCTTTACTTAAGTTAGCCAAAGGTGGCAGAGCACCTTGTTAGGAGTTATAGTTTTTATAACTGTTCCTTATTGTTATCAGTTTTTAAGGTCAAGGGACTGACCAAACCTGGGGCGCGGCTGTGTAGCGGAACAGTTAATATTGGCGCGCTAGGTTCACCGTAGTTTATTTGATTGGTACGCGGACTTCTGTCCGTTGTACAGCGCGCGAGTTGCGTGGCTGGTCGGTACCCGGCGCGGGTATATAAGCGCGTGTCGCGCGCGCACTCACTCTCTTCCATTTCACTCGTCCATGGATTGCACTCTCCCATTGCACTGCTCACGTTGTGTGCTTTAGCTGTAAATTGTGGCGCGAAGCGTAGCACAGTTCCCGCTCAGAGACTTGGAGTTGCTGAAGCGTGTGTAGTACAGCTGTGGTCAGTCTTTCACTCAGGAAGAGCACTGGTTTAGTTCCGGTGAGTGCAGGGATTAGGAAATCTGGTTGGTACGGGAAGCATTCCAGTTCTTGACGATTATTGGAAAGGGGCCAATTCTTACACTTAAGTTGGACACACCTTAGTAGGACGCCCCTAAGTAGGACGCATCTTATTGGGTCACCAAGTGGTTATAATAAAGCAGTGAATCCCTAAATACCCGAGTGTCTGATCTATTCATTGGACGTTAACCCTTCCCCGAGTGTGTTCGTGAGGTTTGCGTGAGAGCGCGAGTGAGTGTGTTCCCTGAGCGCCTGGCGGTAGACTGCCCCAAAACGGACCTGTTCCCCTGGCCTTCCCCACAGCCGCTCGTCGGGTCGGCAGAGAGCAATATCCAAGGCATCGTCGACACAAGACCGCCACAATACCAACGGTCCAGATCCAGTCAGCGCCCACAGTCCACCACCTTTCCGTGACATCAACGGGCGTAAAGATGAGATTCAGGACTGGTGGAAAACTGAACTCTTCAATCTCAGATGACTTCAAGCGAAAACAAGGTATTTGATGAATTAGTTCGTGAACTAAATGCCGATTACTGCGCTATATCTTGTCGCCCACACTCAGACTTGCAACTCATCACGGGCTGTTTCGCAACTCACGCTGTGGACTTTCAATCAGTCTGAAAAAGACAGAATAAAGTGATGTTTCAACCTGCTCCAAGCCATAATGTTCCACCAGTCATCACCATTGGAGATCATGTCCTTCATTCTGTGGACAAGTTTGCATATTTGGGCAGTACCCTGTCAAGAGAGGTCCATAATTTTATAGACAACGAAATCGCACATCGGAAAGGAAGAGGCAAAGGCCTTTAAGCTTAAAAAAAGCTGCGTGTCTATCAAGCTGCAGTCCTGACTTGTCTTGGACAACCTACAGCCGCCACATCAGAAAGCAACCACTTCCACCTATGCAGTACGCGCACAATGTCTTACGCGTAAGGTCCATGACACTCCTCGAGCGGAATTAGCCAGTGAGGTGCTTTGATCATGATCGGAGCTCAGCTTCACTGATGGTCAGGTCATGGTACGGATGCCTGATGATCGACTCCCCTAATATGGTAATAACTAACAACAGGCAATCTACAGGTGGTCAACTTACAAAAGACGAGCTGACGAGGATTGCCTTAAACCGTGAAGCAGCTAGTGCAATATCAATGTGAGTAGCTGGAAGAAACTTTATGCCCAAGATCGAACGGCATGGCGAAGATCATCCCACGAAAAGGCGCAACAAGCTCTGAAGCACGTCGCATCAGGGAGGCTGAGCTGAAACGACATCAACAAAAATCTAAATCTCGTCCGAGCTAAATGCTTCCCTACGTGTCCACCCCACCCCCAGATCTAGTGTGTCCAGTGTGTTACCGTATAGCTTCCTAGCTAGAATTAGACTTATTAGCCATCAACGAACACACTTACACTAGAGGGGCGGCGGAACGCTTGTCAAACTGGAGGGGGGGGGGGGCACACCGAAATGGGGCACTTGCTCAAGAAAAAGGGGCAACTTCCGTCGGTGTGAAAGTGGAGGAAAAGAGTGGTCCCGTTCATTTCGCTATGAAACCTATAAAAATTATGAATACGTTGTCCATCTTGCTCTTTGTGTTTCTTTTACCGAGTTTTGTAGAGAGACCTTTTTTTTTATCAGGAGAGGGGCACTGTTGCTTTTGGATAGCCAGTTCATTGACCATTTTATTCACGTGAAGAGCACTATTATTTTTTGGGGGCCAGTTTTCCATCTTGATGAGAGGGGGCACAATTTTAATGTTGCGAGTGCAGTGCACTAATTGTGCTTTCAAGAAGTTATCGCGAGAGGAGCACTGTTGTTTTTGATGGCCAATTTTCCATCTACGGAGGGGCACAATTTTGCGGGAGGGGTATTTGTGCTTTCGAGGGGTAGGCCATCTCGAGAAGGTGCACAATCTTGTTATTATGCGAGAGGGGTACTTGTGTTTTTGAGGGGCAATTTTGCATTTTTAGGAGGCAAGTTTTTGTTGTGCGATCATATGCTTTCCCGTACGTGTGCGTTTGAGGGGCAATCGATGGCTGCGCGATCGATTGATGGCTGCGCGATCGCCCGATGGCTGCGCGAACGGTAGATCGCCCTATAGCGCAGCGTGATCGGGATATCGCGCAGATCGACCGTTCGCGCACGGCTTGTTCGGGTACCTACTTTAACTTTTGATCGACGTTCGAGCGAGTGTACACGTGTAGTGAAACCAAAGAACATCTGATGATTTGGATTTAGGCCTTGGTAAGTTCATGGAACTATTACTATCATCAGACACAGTCACGAGAGCACTTAGTTACGGACGAGATCGAGATCAAAGGGTACTAACTTATATGTTTTATGCAAGCTTGGAAAACTCAGCTGTGGTGGTTTACTTTCAGTGTAGCCCCACTAGTGTGGCCGCGGTATGCTGCGCTGTACGTTCGGCCACGGTTTCTTTCGGCCACACGCCTGGTTATCCAACCTACTGAGGAGTTTAGTCCAAAGCCTGGCGCACCTTTTTTTTTTTTACATACCACTGCATACGGTTGTATTCTATGATGCCTTATCTTTTGTCCTCCGGGGTAGATAAGGTAACGTTTCTTCAAATTTTTAGAGAAATTTAGACATCTTTCTGGAGTCCTCATGTGCAAGTTTCGGACGAAACTCCTCAGTAGATTGGGAAACCAGATGTGTGGTCTAACGTACAGGGCAGCAATGCAGAGGCCACACAAGTGGGGCTGTTACGCCCCAACTATCGCATCGGTCCCAACTATAGTTGGGACTGTCCCAACTATAGTGCGGCAGTTGGGTCGGCCCAACTATAGTTGGGACTGGAGTTGCGCCGGATGCTTCATGCTTGATAGATCTTGTTGGATTAAATGTTCCGCGTATTCGTCGTGCATGCATGCCGCAAGGCTGGCCGGTCACGTGGTACTGCCTAGTTGGATGAGTTGTCCAGCTACTGGGTTTTATTGTCCAGCAACATTTTGCAAAATTCAAAGATTGCCATGGCAAAGGTCCCAAGTAAAGTCGGACATGTAACACTAACAGAGTAGTAGGGAATGTTTTATAGTCGTACATCAATGTAAACTATAGTTGGGACCGCCAAATAAAAATATTGCGGTGGCCCAACTACAGATAGTCCCCATCAATAGCTAATTTCAGTGGTCCCCAGTAAAGTCGGACGTGTATCAGAGCTGTAGGGAACGTTTTATAGTTGTACATCAATGTAAACTATAATTGGGACACCGCAAAATAAAAAGATCGAAGTGGCCCAACTATAGATGGGCCAGCCCAACAGTGGAACTATAGTTGGGACAGGCCCAACTATAGTTGGGACAGCCCCAACTATAGTTGGGACAGCCCCAACTATAGTTGGGACCAATGCGATAGTTGGGGCGTAACAGGGCTACTCTCAGTCTCACTCTCAGTCTCAGGCTCATGTCATGACATGACTTAATGAGCATTAGATCCACTTCCTTATTTATATCTCAATGAAGGTTAGCGGTTAGCCATATTGCAAAACTGTTGGAAGAATGTCGCAACCTGATGCAACTTTTTTCTTTGTATACCATCTCAAATACATGTAGGGTCAGTCATTGTTGCAAAAATGTTGATAAGACATGAATATGGGACTGAGAAACATTTCCAATTTTGAAGGTTAGCCATATATTGCAAAACTGTTGGAAAGAATGTCGCAACCTGACGCAACTTTTTTCTTTGTATACCATCTCAAATAGGGTCAGTCATTGTTGCAAAAATGTTGATAAGATTAAGACATGAATATGGGACTGAGAAACATTTCCAATTTTGTTCGGAAATACTTTTAAAAAAATTCCTGTCTCGCCATAGGCTTTGTACACAACTGTTGAAGTGGCGTCAGGATGCAACATTCTTTCCAAACTGTTGAAAAGGCATACGTCTGGGACTGAGAAAACATTTCCAATATTGTTAGAAAAAACTTTGAAAATGCAATCGACTCTCCATAGACTTTGTACACAACCAGAGAAGTGGCCTCATGGATACTAGGTTTGTGCTTAGTCCGAGTAACTTGGACCCAGTTATGGTATCGCCAGACCATGTCCGAATGTTAAAAAGGCGATAAGTTGGTTCCAAGTTACTCGGACTAATTTGTGCTATAGTATTATAGCAAGTGGTTGGAATCTCCCACCGGTCAAAAATACCCCGTCTTACCCTACTTAGTACTAAGACCCATACTGCCATAGTTCTAGGGGTAGGCACATATGTGACATAGGCCTAGTGATTATTCAATTCAATTAGTTTTGCTATAACAAGTCTTAGAAGTATACGAGAGAGTGGACACCTTTGATGTTTTCCATGTATGCTCCCCCCCTAGATCCAGTGACTGGGCCCCTAGTGTGCTAGAAGTAGAAGTTTGATTGTAGAACTCCCCTTTTTCAAATTGTGTCTGTGGTCAATCGTACTGCCGTACTAGCTAGTACGACCAAAGTCAGAAATCGAAAAAGGGAGTTCCAGCGCCCTAGTTACTGGGTCTAGTAGTAGTACTAGTAGTAGTAGTAGGCCCCTATGCTTATTTGTAAAATCTATTTATAAAAATGTGGAACATTTTCCATAATTAATTTTTTTTTTTAAAAGAACAATTTCATATCCCACTAACTCCCTGGACAAACTAAGCTTGGATCTTGAATCCATCATTATGTCATAAGTGTCTACTGTCGTTATTTATGACGGTTTAAACACTTATTTTTGCACTGTAAATTCAAGGAACATTAACCCTCATATAGTGTATCAGTAAGGCGGAACACTTCCACTTTTACATGACTTCCTCATGAGTCATTGTCATGGGCTCATACAATGTTGCCAAACCTCTTTACTGGCAAGTGTCAAATTCATTTAGTTAAATATTTATAATTACAACGTAGTACATTGCTCAAATTTGATGTGGAAACCATGAAAAAAATTTTGGCCATGAAATGTAGTCAGCAAGTAAAACAAATGTGGTGTCCGAAAATTGGGCACAGTCAGGCAGAGAGTTCCTAAGGCCAAAAAAAAAAAGAGCCTCCTGTTTCTGGTGTGCGTGTGCGTCGCCGTAGCCATGCTCGTCGGCAAAATGAAATTTTTTTTTCAATGAAAGATGATGTCTCAAAACCGCCAAACTCATTGGTTTGACTGGAATCCTGCTGCTGCACAATTTTAACATGTTTAGATGAGGCTATGTACGATATAAGCTTTATGTGGCCTCTCTGGACTCCCATATATTTTACACTAAATTTAGTCAGGCACCATTTGCAGTCATCAACCGGCATTTGAAGAAAAAAAATAATGTAAAAAAAAAACGCGCGCCGCCACACCACTTTTGGGGCAAGCTCCATACCAGAAACCAGAGACTTTTTTTTGGGCCTAATGTAAAACACACTTCTGAATGAAATTCCCAGGATAAGAAGTTTATTTAAAGTTGACAGTAGGCCTATATGTCCTCCAGATCAATTGTGAAAGATCTGCAGTGCAAACTTGCCAATTGAAAGAAGTCTCATGCAAATTGCATTGGGTGAATATGTTTATTGGTGCACAGTGAAATCTCATTCAGCCTGCCAAATACAGATCAACACACTTTTGGTTGACCTTTTCTTCCTGAGCTCTGTATTCATCAAAACGAAAGTTGACTATCTTGGTCCCCAGTCGCGGTGATGACGTGGGGCTTTGCAATTCTTTAGGCCTAATGCAAATAGACGTATCAAAGGTTGAAAGTTTTATCTTGGGGAGTATATTTAATCTTGGTGTACATATATGTTCATGTCATGTAACAATTGTCTGAATCGAGTCTTCATATCTTGCGATATGTGTATTTAGTATGTAAATTGCGCAAGAGATGTGTGTATTTCTTGCACAAGAGATAAGGATACTATCTTTAATTTGTTGCTCAGTAGTTGTGTGAAGGGGAGGCAATACTTCAAATATAGGTTTTCCCGTCCAATTTCGCACTTAGTGCATACAAAAGTATAAATAGTTCATTAAATTTTGCTATAGGGCAACCAAAAATTCAAACTAGTCATTCAAAATCGCCATAGGGCAGTCAAAAAAAAAAAAAAAGAGTCATTCAATCACCATACGCAGCCAAAATTCATATATTCAAATATTCTTTGCGCGTTTTCCCAACCTGCAATATGTGTGCCACCAATGACCATTCATGACAATTTACATTTTTTTTTACAGATGCCCGACTTCGATAAATGTATTTGTTTTTTGTCTCCTAGAGGAAAAAAAAATATTATAGAAGCATTGGCCCTGCTATATTGCGCAAGTTATTTTGTTCTCACCAGCGCCTGCTTAATTGTATTATATATATTTTCTTCTCCTTAATGCATTTTACATTTCATTTCATTTTTTGGTTTCCATAGTTATAGTTATTTAAGCTTTAGAATTTGGCAGACATTACACATTAACATCAATTTTCCTTTTTTCCTTTTCTCCTGTTTCTCCTGTGTATATTGGGTTAAATTTTAAATAGGTATACATGCTATGAAATTTACAAAGCTAAAAAGGCATATAAATTACAGAGGAAAAAATGTAAGAAAATCCCATGTTAATTCATATGCCTTTGGGCCATCCGATAAATATTATTTTTATTCGCGACTTAATATATAACAACAAAGTAAGAAGAAGGAAGAAGATATATAATTGGATGCCCTATGGCGAAATAGAATGATCTAACTTTAGCTCGAGGGGGTTTCAGCAAAAAACTTGTTTGCACTATGTTAGGCCGGTTGTATGCGGTTTGTGAATTTGCAGCGACTCAGCGATTGTTCATGCATTATGTGCGAAATTGAATGACCTATCTTTACTTTTGCATGCACTTAGTGCGAAATTGGACGGGAAAACCTATACTACATGTGTGTAGTGTTTGAACAGTGCCCATTTATAGAGCTAAGTTGTACACATGCAGTACACGTAAATGTACAACCACGTTTCACTTACCAAAAGCCACCTGTGAATACATGTAAACTTTGAAGTCTTGAATGTTACACTTAAACTCCATGTTTTCCCCCTGATTTTTAATAAAACTGCTGAATATGTTGAAATTGAGCTTTTGAAATTGAAGACAGAATCTGACCCAAAGTTTTCTTTTTCTGTGTGGAAATTCCATTCAATCTAAGTTTACAAATTACTTGACAAGCATCATGTGATTCGCCAAGTAGTTAAGATATTTTTAATTCTAGGTGTAGAGAAGGATCTATCTACATTGCACAGTATGCATAGCACACCAAGCACGTTTCATCAACCCAAAGCCATCCGTGAATATTTGTAACTTTGAAGTCTGGAATATGATACTTGGATTTTTGTTGTTGATTTTCAGCAGTAAAGTAGACAAAAGCAGCAAAAATGGCAAGTACAGTCATCTCGACCAACCCAGTAAGTACTTTGTTTCATAAAAATTAAACAATCTAAAGAGAACTGTTCGAAGGGAAGAAATTTTGAGCACAGTTGACATGTCTTCCAGTAAACAAACTACTTGTTTTATATTTGGTGTGATTGTAGTTTTTTTCCCCCAAAAAGCTGTTTTCACTGAACTTTTGATGTTCCTTCAAAATATGGCTTTTTTCCCCTACCAAACCCATGTAAACATTGAAAATGATCTTGTCAAGCAAGACCATTTTTTTGTTACTAAAATGGAGATTGAGCATAATTACACACAGAGGTCTTGATTAATTTTAAACGTGAATTTTTGGAAATTTCTTGAATTTTTACCCTTTCCCCACCTGTCAATTGTGATCCCCCCCACACTGCCCCAGGCCTAATGTCGAGGTTTCTTCACATTTTCCAAGTATTGCAGGATGGGGACACATTTTCCAAGTATTGCAGGATGGGGATTTTGGTCACTCATGAACGTTCTTGCCATTGGCTTACTAGATGGATGGGCAACCTGTTTAGGGCACCCCACCCATGCATGTTGGAGATTGTTACTTAAATTTTTCCCCAGGGGTGGGGATTTGCTTACTTGGGTGGGGCACCCGGGGGTGGGAGGGAGGGGGAATTAAACATTGTCTTGTGATTTACTAGTCAGGAAACTTGTAATAGACTGTGAATAAGGCTGTCCATTTTTAGAATAATTTAGTATTTGTTGACTTGATTTCTTTGATTACCAAATATTTGGATATTCAAATTGCCAGCGGCAACTTGCGTGTTGTGCTAGTTAAAAGTTACATGAAGAGCGCCCATGTTAAAATTCGCTTGCGCCAATCGGTGGTTTGCAGTTGGTATTTTTAAAAGGGCTTTAACCTCCTAGAAGGATGTGACTGATGAACAGCATCCACCAAAAAAGTTACCGTTGACAAAAAAGTGGCACCTGACAATTAAGCGCTGCAACTATAACATCACAGCCCCGTGTGTGTACATTGTATGTGTGTAGTTTTTTTGCTTTTGAATATTCAAACCGGCTAAAAGCTTTTTGATATTCCGTTGAAGATTGAGGACAGCCATAGTGATCGACTTGTTTGACTTTGTGATTGACCTGATTTAAGCCATCTGTATTCCACCTCATTGTGGTTTTCTTCCATCTATTTATCCTCAGGGTATTCCTTTCACTGGTGTCATCCCTGGCAACATGTCCCCTGGCAAGATGCTCTTCTTCCAGGGCTACGTCAATCCCAACGCACTAAGGTATGCCTACCTAAACAAAGGGCGCCTCTGAATAATGAGAACATTGTACATTTGGGAAGATTTATTCCAAATTTGGCAGTTAAGGGGATGTGGTGCACAGGCATGACAGAGCATGGAGAAATAAAACACAGTGTTATTTCTCCATGGACAGAGTACCAACAGTCATAATTATATGTGGTTCTTCAAAAGCGTTTTTGTTTTTCTTCCCTGCCCAACAAAACTTTAAGTTCTCAAACAGTTGTAAACTGGAAAACATACTTGTACTCAAATTGAGCCCATCTCTTGCAATTTTGGTCTTGAACTACACCTGTCAGACAATTTCTGTTGGCAGTTACTCCCTCTTGTTTGTTTAGTTTTTGAGTTTCTTAAATGTCATGCTGGTCTTGGTGTGTCGCATATGATGTGGAATAATTTTTGACAGCTGGGATTGTGGTCCAATTTCTGCATTGAAAAACAGAGAGGGGAAAATAGTTAAAGATAATAAGGCTGCAAAACTGGGTGTTAAATGACCCCTGCCTTTCTTGAAATGTCTGAATTTCTTTTAAAACACTGTTTAGCTTTTTGCGATTTTCTGCAAATATAATGTGCACATCGAAACAAAAAAAAACCAGTGGCGGAGTTCATAAATTTCAGTCAGTCAGCCAGTCGTGGTGCCTTCCACTTGCCAGCAGGTGGGCTATCAGAGATCTCCTGCCTAGTCTGTTCTGCGCTGCTCTCACACCGTCCCTCATACGTCTTGCCGCTCAACTCCAAGATGCTCGCTTGCATCTTGGGCGTCCTCTCTTCCACTTTCCTTCCACCTTTCCCTCCATGAGCTGCCCCTGATGATTATCGGCTCGGATTATATGTGACCAAAATACTGTAGCTTTCTTTGTTTTATGTCATTCATTAGTGTTCTTTCATGTTTACTTTGTCCAGAACCTCTTCATTTGGGACTTTCTCCTTGTTGGAGATTTTCAGCGTGTTTCTGTAAAACCACATTTCAAGAGCTCTCAGTCTTTTAATTAATTCTTGATGTATAAGTCAATAAAAAAAAAAATAATTCCAAAATAAATTTCATAACCTTTTATTATCCTGGATTTTATCCCACTCTGTGAATTTGATCCTGGCTTTTACAGGTTCACGATCAATCTGACCTGTGGCCTGAAGCAGACACCAGTCCTGGACGACATCGCGCTGACCTTCAGTCCATCCTTTGGCCAAGGCGTGGTGGTCATCAACCACTTCAAGAAGCAGACCTGGGGCCAGGAGGTGCAGGTCCAAAACGTCCTGCAGCCAGGCCAGAATTTTGAGATGATCATTAATGCCGAGGCCTCTCAGTTCAAGGTGAGGATAGTGAAATTGCTGCTCAAATCCCAGTTTTCCCCAAAATTTTGAATCTACAAAAACGCTGCTGCAGTCATGGATGACTGAGCACCATGGATTTCAGCATGCAAGGAAGGTTGGCCTCCAAAACAAGTAGGGGAGATTTAGTGGTGGCATGGTGATGTTGGCAACACAATGCATGTCTTTTTGGACTCTGTGCATGGGCCCTTTCCTTCCAACACACGGTCCACAAAGACAGTGAATTTATGGGACAGGTCATCTCACTGCTCAGAATCAGTCCAGCTGGGAAAAAAATAGTCTTTACCTCTTTACACTGAAATCAGTGGTGCTCGGTCATTCATGACTACAGTGATGCAAGTGGGGTATCAATGGAAAGCAGTTAAACCACCCTTTGAGGTACATTCAAGTTCAATATCTCCATGGCGTAAAAGTTTTGTAAATTTTGGTAGGTACTTTTTAACCCAAGTTAATTTGAGTGTTTTTCGTCAAGTTTTTACCGGAAAGGTGTTCTTGCTGAAGATGCAGATGGGGTCCAGGTTCTCTTCATTTTTGAATTCAACGTTCTGTTTTTGATTTTTCAGATTGCACTCAATGGTCAACACTACATCGCCTACCCCCACTACATCAAACGCTTACAGAGGATCTCCCATATCTCAATCAACGGTGACGTCAGGATATACAACATACGTATGGAAGGTGGCAGTGCACCTGCAGTGCCTGCATTTCCTACCATGCCTTCTGCACCAACTGTACCCTCTGTAAGTATTAATAAGCCGTAACAAAACCCAAAACAAAAGAACCAACATTAACTACAGATATCAATGGATTTCACTAGAAGCCCCACTCACACTTTGCACGTGGTTAACATGCGTAAAGGTACAGTCCATCATTGGCAGCCATCCAAAAAGTAACTGACGAAATTATGATTGGAGCGTACTTGGTTTAAGGATAATAATGGGACTTTTTCATTTTGAAGAATAAATTGAAAGAAGGCCATTTCCAATGATGCATCTAAAGACATATATTTGGAAATTTCCATTAGTAGATTGTTTTTAATTCGGCGAAGCACGCGCAAGCATTGACACGTAGCTGCAATTAGCTGAATGAGAACGTGTCCTGGAAGCTGAATTCGGGCGCAATTCAATACATGACTTGGCAACTTTTTATTTGAAATCGAGATCCTAGGATATTGTTTTCTCGAAATATACAACATTCACTGAGCTAAAAAGTCATCAGGTTAGTTGTTAAGCACCCTGCTTTAGATTTTGAGCACTTTTGTTGCCTCAATCGAACATAATGCACAAATTACAAATGATGGACTGAACTTTTAAACCAATCCATGTCATACATAAGTGCAGTGCATATGTTTTACTTTTGCTAGACAGTTGGTTGCTAGTCACGACATGATTGGTAAAAACATCATTGGATGGGGCTCCACGGATCAGTCTATCTGGTTCGTCAGTGACTTTGTCATACACGCGCCGCGCACCACTGATTACTAGCGCCCATTGGCTAAACACTCAAGTCGTGTTAACTTCCGGTTCCAATGGTTCCATACTACTTAATGTAAAGTGGGTGTGGTTTAAGCTGAAGTGACGTCGCACGAACAAACCGGATTACATGGAGCGATTGCTGCCGAGCTCATACACTGACTGGCTCTTTGTGGATTTGTGCTCAGCAAGGTTTTCTACTCAGCAGACACCTTAGCAAGTCCATGAAGATTGGACACATTGTGTGTACGGTTTCCATTGTAAAAACTTAGAACGGGTCGTGTCAATTCTGTGTTATCGTTTTAATTTTAGGAACTTGTTTAATATAGTCTCCCTGAAAAGAAATCTGTGAATGTGCCAGTGACTTTGTCTTTACACATAAGTACTTGCAATTTCGGATCAGCCCTTCATTATGATGTCTTTGTGTTTCTTTTAAATAAATCCACAGTATCCGACAGGAGTAGTCCCACCCCCTCAGCCCACCTACCCAGGCCAGCCTACTTACCCCGCCCAGCCTTCTTACCCTGCCCAACCCGGCTACCCTGCCCAACCCCCCAACCCAGCCCAGCCCACTTACCCAGGCCAACCCGGCTACCCCGCACAACCCAGCTACCCTGCCCAGCCCAGCTACCCCGCCCAGCCCAGCTATCCTGCACAACCCTCCTACCCAGCCCAGCCTAGCTACCCCGCCCAGCCCAGCTACCCCGCCCAGCCCAGCTACCCCGCCCAGCCCAGCTACCCAGCCCAGCCTTCATACCCAGCCCAGCCTGCCAACCCAGTGGATCCCATGAAAGTCATAAGCCCGGTAAGCATTCCGTTTTCTCTCTGCAATACTCATATAAATTAGGCTTAGGCGACTCCATGTAGGACTCAAAACGGAATTTCATAACTGAGGAAATAAATCAGGATTCCATTATTAAGATGAATCGAGTAGCTGATTCCAGGAGAAGCTGAGTGCAGTTGTAGAATTATATTATTGCACTTACTACATATGAGTCACTTAGAATTATACATGATTGTACAAATTGGATTAATACTCTCACTTAATTTATGTTTTCAGTGTTACTGTTAATATAAGTTTCAGAATTTTAACATTGAGGCCTTTAATTTGCTGCCTTTAGAAACTGGCCTGTGGACTCGGTTTTGGTAGTTTAAACCCTCCTATGCGAACGTACATTCTGTGCAAAGTAAACTTTTTGAGTCAAAACCAATCAAGAGACTGACTTCAACAGTTAAGAATTCCCAGCCTACATAAAGCAGGATTGACTGGCTGGGACTGTTTTAGTAACTTGATAGAGCTATGTGAGTGATAAAACAGCTGTGACTACAACTTGCCTGCTTTGTCTGTTGACCCAGTTTGACTAGTCACAGTGCTTGCTGGACATGTGATCTGACTGCTGGTGACTAGCCTTTGTTGAAAGTATAGCAGGGGAAGTGGAAGTGATCAAATTTTGACTGTCTGTGATTGTTAAAATAGCAGGAGGGTTAAGCTGCACTTGTGCGCCTACTGTAATTGTCGGACAATTCTGCTGTTGTAACCTGTCTGTACATGTAATTTGTTTTTCAATTTTTCAGCGTCTCCCCTTTATGCAAATGATTCCGGGTGGGATGAAGGAAGGAACAAAGATTGTGATCAAACTTACAGTGAATTCAAATCCAACCAGGTACAGTTATAAGATCACATACAAGAACTTGAAAAACTCAACCAGGAAGTTTCATTTTTGAGGTCAACATCCTGCCTGCAGTTATGACAGATCCGTTTCAGTTATGACAGTTATGACAAATCGGTTTAGATGTCAATTGTCTTTGTGAGAGTGTGTGGGGCCAGTCCTTGATCAGTTTACTGAAATGAATTGAACAAGGGAAACATATAAGTCTTGCAATGACAAGGATCTTGGTTATTTTTGGTAGAGATTATATTTGTATGAATGTTCAGACTAGAAATACTAGACTGGACATACAGGAAGTGGAAATGCAGTAGCAAAAATAATGCAGGGTCATAGCATGGTGTAGTGAGGGAGGATGTACATGTAAGCTGCATATTTTTTTCTCGCTACATTTTTCACCTGTTAAAAACAAAAAAAGTGTTTTCAAAACGGGAGGTCGGTTGCTTTGATTTAGCATCCTGTGATTCTTGTTGCATATGTACATTTTCGAAAAGGAGGAAAAAAAGGAGAACTCTCCTTTTTGTCTCGCCTGGACTATGTTCAGGAAAGAGACTATGCAATCACTACATGTATGTCTGTACGTATGTAGTACATGTATGTATGTACATGTCTGTATGTGGTATTTTGGTTAAAGTTTCTAAAAATTTGAAAAGTTGAAATCCAGTTGGAACCAAACTTGGGTCATAGATGCAATATGACAACCTTCATGTGATAATGATGTCAAAGGTCACATACCAAAGTCAAAGGTCATCTGAGGTCAAGTTGTCAAATAGGCTGAAAATGTAAAATTTTGTAAAATGTAAAACATGGGAACCTTCATATGATCATGATGTCAAAGGTCACACACCGCACACCATGGTCAAGGGTCACTCTTGAAAGATAATCGTGAAAGCAGGCGAGACGCGTGGTTCGAGAACCACCTTGCTTGAATTAAGATCAAATACTCATGTACTTCAGTGGCTTGCACAATAACGACTTCATTATTATCTTTTATTCGGAACCAAGATCTTTTGTTATCATTTTTGACCTCTTTCATCAAAGAACAGCAAAGTGCGATCACTTGTAATTGTCATTTCTTACCATTGAATTATTCCAACAAAAGCACATTTCCAGTGTTTTTGCCAAAGTCCATCACCACGTCCCCACAAGTCCATCACAAGTAAAGCCGGAGTCATAGAGTCCTCTGCCAATTTACAAGCTGTTCAAGTGGACGTGTGAATGGACTTGTGGTGAACTTAATGTGACTGTAGTTATGATGGACATGAATACAACGCTGCAACTCTTACGGACTGATCCCAATTCAACCACTATACCTTATCTGTTTCTGGTAATGAAAGGTTCCACATTAATCTTCAATGCGGCATGTCCACCAACCCAAGAAGCGACATAGCATTCCACTTCAATCCACGCTTTCAAAACAACGTGATCGTCATGAACACCCTGCGTGGCGGCAAGTGGGACGGTAAAGAGGAAAAATACTCACGCCCTACTTTTCCTTTGAAGCCAAACGGGACCTATAAGGTAAGACTACTCATAATGTGGTTGGCTATTTGGCACTATGAAGCAAGAATGTTTGAAATATTTAATATTATTATTATTGTTTTATTTGTGGTAATGAAACCAAGGATTCCTCAAAAGCGCCCAAGGCACTGCAGCTCGCAAGCCTGAAGAAACCTGTAGAAAAGAGACAGTGATAAGAAACTGCAGTTTTAGAGGTGGGAGGAAAACCCTAGAAGAATATTCTGGGGAAAGCCCTCGGAATCAGGCAGGGACTGAAAGCCCAACCTACATTTTGACCCAGGCGGGATTCAAACCCGGGTCACAACAGTGGTAGTCGAGAGATGTATCGCTACGCCAACCTGTACAAGATAACCATGAGCAAACTGACCATGAGCAAAATGACCATGAACAAAATGACCAATGAGAAAAATGACCAGGAACAAAATGACCATGAATTTCTTTTCAGACTGCACAATGGTTTTCTCCTACAATTTATGACACTTTACAATATGTTTCAGTAATATTTGTTTCTGGGAACTCAAGTTAACAAATTGGTCGTTTTTTAATACGAAAGCAAATTTACACTTTTACATCACCAACTTGTAACACATGTCACGTGTATGCTACCCTTTTTGTTATGTTTTGAGCATATTCACTGTTATGATGGTACCTATAAAGGACATCGGCGGCTGCAAATTGCTTTCACCAATTTGTGTGAAGGTAATGCAGATTGGCAGTGCCTTAGGGGTAGCTTACTGCTGTCATTTACAAACGGGTAAAAAATTCTGTAAATGTCGGGTGCACTATGCTTCTGTCCCTGTAACATTTGACATCTGTGATTTTATTTTATCTTTCTGATGCGCTCGGTGCAGTCATCTTTCAAGATTTATTATGAAAAGTAAACTACTTATTCAACAAATAAAAAAGAGATTGTTTCAGGTCATTCCTAACGATACAAGGTAACGGGGACAGGAAAAAGGTCATATGTGATGCGATCACGCTAAATGAGTCGTTTGTCAGGAATGTTTATGTGGAGATACAGGCCAAAATAGGGCCACTTCATCACATCACTTCATCACATCTCTTGGAGTTCCGACTTCCATAATTTTCGAACTGAAGATGGTACCTGCATGCGGTTTTCGCAACAGTAATGCTGAGATTGTGCTCTTTTGAAATCTGTAACAAAACTTTTTTTGACCAGGGTCAACAATGGACTCATGTAGCTTGATCGCATCACATATTATGGACCCTGAAATTTTAAAGAATGACCCAGTAGTGATTCACGCACATGATTGCTGCACACAAAGAGGTGTTGGCCCCGGTGCCAATATCTTTCCAATAGGAGGTCAAAATATTACAGGTCACCAGCACCCTTCCATATATGGAATGAGCAGATACTGTTTCAAATAGAACATTATTTAAGTAATCATTGATATTTTTCTGTTTGTACGTGTAGCTGAAGCTCATCTGTCGGCATTTCCATATAGCAGTAGATCTGGATAAGTTTAATCTGGTGTGGTACAACCACCGTCTGCCGTTTAAGAGCATCAATACTTTGGCCATAGATGGAGATTGCGTCATCAACAAAATCAAGTATGGTGCTGACTGAGTTCGCAATCAATTTGAATAAAAATCCTCTACAACAAAAAGGGCCTTCTGACAACTCACTTCTGTATGTGATACTTTATAAAATATTATGTATTATTATATTATTATACTTACCTGTACAGAATTGCGATGTTGTGTAGTGAACTGTCAGAAAGTTTCTTAATTAGAAACTGACTTTCAACTAGCAAGCGTCAAAAAAGTCATGTGCAAAAACACTAGGGAAAAAAGTTTGAACAAATGAAAGTTTGTGCTATTTTCGAGTTTCATCCCGAAAAATAGGTTCCTGTTCTAAATTGCTAATTTTTTTTAAAAGTTAATTCCCAATCAGTATTGATAATGTATGGACTACTAGGAGCCAGTCTGCCTGCAAAGTGGATCCATTGTGCCCAAACAATAATTTTTTCCAGAGGGTTGCAGATGTCTAAAAAAAAAAAGGAAGGAGATTTTTTGTTAGAATAAAACAAACAAGTTGAAAATTTATTAATAGAAATAAATCAAACTGGTTGAAGAGCACGGGGAATGCATCTTTATATGCAGTGAGAAGAATATGGTAAAAAATTTAAATTCCAATCCGGGCCTCAGATTAAGATAAAGCACCGCTCTTTAGCCATGCAAATGCATGGTCAGAGTTGTTAAAGGTTATAATAATGAACCACTTAGCTGATTTTATTATTAGTTGATAGTGGACTAGTTGATAGTGGATATATGACTATGTAACCTCTTTTGTATGGGTCTAGATGGGAGAAAATATATTTATTTTTAATTTTTTGTAAGTGAATATACTAAATTTGTATAACGATTATCATATTATTATGCACACAGTCACTTGCTTTGTGATGTATTTGTGAGATGTTAAAAGTTGTCTGGATTTGACATTCAAAATGCAATTTGATTTAAAAGTATGTGTTAAAAGTATGTGTTGACACACATACATTGAATAGTTGTGTAACAGAATACTATATTACAATATTACTTTGAAGTTTTTTTTGTCTTTTATATCCAGTAAAACTGTATATTTATGGTAAAATATTTGACCGGGTGTCAACATATTGTTTTTGGTAAAAACTACAGGCATTTTTAACTGATCAAAGCCAGAAAAATACAGTATTTTCTGTTTATATTTCAATGGGAAATCTTTTTATTTTTTGTTACTGAACAACTATTTTGGGAGGATTTCTTTTATTAAACGGTTACAAATCATGCACTTGAAATCTTACTTTAATAGGATTTATTGAAACGGTAATTCGTTATATATTTTACATCTTTAGCACTGTATAATAGGAATTTATAATGGGAATAATTGCAACCCCCCCCCCCCCTTCAGCCGCTGACCAATGTTTTAAAACTAATAAAATGAGACCCAAATAATAAATGAAATGCTCAAGTTCCTAAATTTATTATCGAATGACCTTAAAATGCAGGAGAAAGCATCATAGATTTCAAGAAAAAAAAATCTTGCCACCTCGGATGGTAACAAGCGGTGAATTTGTTGGTGTGGACCCATGAACTAATGGCCAAAGCGTTGTGCTAATTCGTCAGTTGCTTTGATCTGTTACACGGTGCCCTGTGCAGACATGTGCATAATAGGGATCAAAAGATTGTATACGTCTCCACAGGGTAATTTTTATAGATGAATACGCCTCCACAAGGTTATCACGAAATAGATGTATGGAGTTTTACTCGACAACTGGGAATTTCAAAGGTGTGTTGATCCGTCGCAAATTGAAGTATTTTATTTAAGCGATATTGAGTCCGAATTTCAGCGCAGGAAAATAATTCAGGCTAAAATAGGAGCATTTTGAAACTAGATTTTCAAACTCAATTTTTACAAATTCCAGTCAGGGGCCTCATTCTTATCTCACTAATTAGGCACGAGGCTTTACGTCACAAAAGGGATGGACTCATTGGACTCCGTACAGGTAGAGTTGACATGTGGGTTTTATGACGTAACAAAATCTACAATGAATGAAATAATCTCAAAGTCTGTTGAAGGGACACGTTGCTGATGTGTCGAAGCATGGAGCTATAAAACACATGTCGAAGTGAATAGAGAACAAAGGCCTGAAGTATTGGATATTTGCCATCATTTTGTTTTGGAAATATATGGGAAATTTGCAGGAAGTTGGCTAGTTGTACATGTATAGTTAACATTGGTCAAAAGAAAGGCGGACCTCCCCCACCACCGTGCTTTAAACCACTTCTTGATTTTTCAGCAAATTTCTGCTTTGCTGGTATTTTTTTCATTGGAATTACCCTTTTTTACTTCACGGTTGGCCTGCGAACAAACTGGATATAAGTATTCACATAGTGTTCAGCCTCTTTCAGAAAACGAGAAGAAAAGACTTCAACTTTCATTTTCGATTTCATTCAATTCCGTGCGAGTGTAAAGCAATCGAAGTTGCACTCGGCCAAAAATAACCACATATGTACGTCATTACCCAAACCCCTGACTTGGTATAGGCCCTATCAGGTCATGCGACGTAAACACGTGTGAAGGGTATTCGCAGGCTTTGATTGTTGACTTTTTAAAGGTCGATCTAATCACCCCATGTAAAAAATATTTTGTCAGACTGTGTAGGCATGATTAGGCATGATTATTTAGAATAGGAGGTGGTAGACCGACCGAGTATTTATTGGGGGGGGGGGGATGTTTTAGTCTCTGAGGATTTGCGCCAAGTTTGACGGCATATGTAGCTTGACGCACCCGGTACCCCCACCCGAATTATTTTTAAAGTTAAAACCTGCATACCTTTTCCTTTCAAAGTTGAAAACTTTACAGTTAGGCTTAGGCCTATTATATAAGACTTGTATTATTCAAATTCCACGGAAAGATAATTTCTTTGGGCTCCATTGTTCATTTCAGTTCCAAATTTGCACCTGTTTATTTCATTTTTGATATATAGAGTAATTCACAAATAAGGTAGTATATTTTGTGCTACTTTTGAAAAAGTCTAATTGAAAAGCAAGGTAATTTTTACCACTAATTTAAATGCTTGTTAAGCTGAAACGTTACAGTCAAATATATTTTTATTCTCTTCGACTTTCTTAAAACGCATAGTAGGCGCAGGATTTGGACGAACTAGAATGCCAAATTACACGTACTGTGACTGCACTAATAATACGAAATGTATTTCGAACTGACATAAAGAAGCCCATCAACATTCTGGAATGGATCGACATTCTGGAACGAAATAAAAGTATCTTGCCTTCGAATTTAAACAAGTATTAAAATAACCGGGAAAACCTATAAATATAGCTATATAATTGCCGAGTTTCTCCTAAATATTTTCCTTATTTCCTCCAGGAATAGCGTACTCTGTCGTAAATATACAAGGTCTGCTACCAGTATCGCAGCATTTACTGCCCAGCGAGCTTAGCAAGTAAAAACAATGTTATCGGATGTTGTTCCTTTAGAGCCAGACGGACAAAATTCATGTGTACTTATTGTGTGCCCGTCTCATGCAACGTAACAGCATTGTGAAGTTCAAAGGTAACCGGTTGTGTGGACGTGCAGAGCTAGCTAGAGAGAAACCAGGCTAGAGTTGAACATTGACCTCTGTCAATGACTACAAATATCCATCGTATATTTTCGCGGTGTTGAAGTACTGCAAACATATAAAAAGGGGCGGCTTCGCTTTGATAGTCCTTTCAGTACCTGTACGGCAAAAGCGTTAGCTGTAGCTGCAGTTGCTGCTGTGGTAGTTGAGGCCTAACTAGCTTTAAACACTGTCATAACAAGGTAAGTCATATATTTTTATCATTATTTTAAAAATTAAAACACGATTCGTCTGAGTATTAAATCAATTCTCTAACGTGGAACAACCACCATCAGGAAAAAGTTTGGTGTGTTGTGTGGCAGTTGGGTTTGTTGTGTTTCCTTGGTCCTGTATTTGGCCGAGAAACAGTCCGATCATACTGACAATACCGTATATAGGCCTATATTGCCAATCCGGTATACAAATATTTAGCCTAGTTGCAATATTAAACGTTTTACGAATTAGACATGAACGTCATTTTTTAGTGTTTTATTTTCTCCTGTGCGGCACTCGTCACCAAACGTCTTTCGGTGCACAGGAAAAAAAAAGCTAGTGGATTGGAAAATAACCAAAGGGGTGGGGCCCGACCTCGATCCCACGGCATTGAGTAGTACGCTCCCACTAGCTGCTCTCGCCCTGGTACTGGCAAGCATGAGATTTTTCAGACTTTTGCCTGAAACCAGACTATTTAAATCTGAGACAACTTGTCAGTATAGAAAGAAAGGCATCTTTCACAGACCTTTCATTCAATTTTCAGACTTTTTTTTAAGTTGACAATCTCATCCATGTAGTGGATCACTAACACTCGGCCAAGTTAGTTAAAAAAGGGTAGGAGAAGACCCTTTTTTTCCCCTCAAGATGGCGGTTTTTTCTAAGATGCGGATGGATTCCCCCGATTTCTCGACTCTTTTGCTGATAATTCTGTGTCCAAAGGAGCTGTCAACCTTTCTACCAGATTTTGAACTCGCCTAAATTTTTTTGATGGAAACAATTATAGAATGACAACATATATATTTCAAATGTATTAATTTGAAAAAAAAATGATGCGGGCCGCGGACAGGAAAATGGAAACGGATGGGGAAGAGACACTAGTTTATTAAAAAAAAATTCTTGACCTATAGCAAAGTTTCTGAAGATGCCATTTCCCATTGTAGATAGAGTTTCACCCCGAAAATATTTATTTTTAGCAATACAATACTTGTTTTCTTTCGAATGAAACATCAAACCAAGACAATATGCCCGTACGTTTAAATATGGAATAATTTTTATAGGCCTATAATGTTTCGGCCAGACGAGAATTTAGGAGGATCTTTTTGTGCGTTAGGGACGCAAAAATATAGCCTGAATAATCAGGTTTGTGAGGGGGGTGCTGCCGCCTGAATGAAAAAAAACGGTTTTTTTTTTTTTAAATAACGTAGAATAAATGAAAAGTTGATAGGAGCAAAAAAACCAATGATTTGCTGAACACGACTCAGTGTTATAGATTGCTTCTTACCCGTATACCGTGTATACACCCCTGGCCCTGTCAACGGCACATCTCAAACCTGTGATTTAGTTTTAATGATCTTGTAAACTAATCGCTAATTTTGCTCTTCTTGTAACTTTTGCTCTTTTTTCTATAGTTTTCTCATTTGGGCTGTAGACAAGAATCAGCTTTGGCAAAATGTGTGCTGATATGGTAACCAACCCGGTAAGTGGGGGGTATTTGTCTTTAACTTTTATTTGGACAACCTGGAGGAGATAAGGGGAGATAAGGCCAAAAGCATATCTGAAGAATCACTTGAGCTTCAGTTTTCAAATAGATTCTGAACAACGGCGAATCCCGTAAATGCATATCAGGCTCAGACATTTAAAAAGAAATCAGTTAAATCCTTGTTGTTGTTTTTTTTTGGGGGGGGGGAATGGGGTGGTATTGGGTTTTTTTTTTCATAAATATATTTTGGTTTTATTTTTCACGGGGATCCACGTTTATAGCCTATTTAAAAATAAAATATTTTCTTCAGGAATAAAGACAGAGAACAGTTAAATGTTCAATCTTTAAATTTTCCCCGATTATCATAATAAATATATAATAAAAGAAACGAATGAATCAATAACAAAATAATAAAATAAATACAGTAGTTTATAAACTCTAATAAAAGTCTGGCTGAATAAAAGATAATGTAAAAAAAAACGTTTGAAAGAATAATTTAATTATGTTTAATCAATAACAGTTCCGTTAATGTGGACCTTGCGCTGGAACTAAAATACCAAAATTTCTCACTGTTGAAATTCAAGAAACAATTAAAACGTTTTTTAAAGCAAATCTGACCCAACCATTGTCTTCACGATCGTATTTTAGACTATTCCATACAGTGGGCCGATTCCTGGAGGAGTATTCCCTTCGAAGACCATTCATGTCCAAGGGTTTGTGCCACAGGGAAGCCAAAGGTACATCACATTTTCATTAATGTAATTTTTTTTATGCAATCCTTGAAAATGCACCTTTTGTGTTCCATTTAACCTAATTTTCTATTTTCGTTTTGCCATTTTCAAGGGTATTTTGGTGGCTTTTTATGCTAATGCAAATTTCCATATTCATGAGTAAAACTGTGATGTAATTCTGGGCAGAAACCTCAATGTTTACAGCTATTTCAGCACAAAAAAAGTTGCTTGAATTTTGGAAATATTGCGGTGACTTTTTTTTATGTTTTCTTTGGTGATTTGGTGTTGTTTCAGTGCATGGCAGTAAACCAGCAAGCAAACCTTTCTCACAAATGTGTCAATGAGCAAGTTTGTGGGTTCACAATTTGAACAGAAAACCCCTAAACTGCACAGTGTCTTCCTGAATTCACAGCAACAGCGCCCTCAGTTGTCCGGAAAAGCATGGACAATTTGAAATATTTTAAGAAGTACCCTTTTCAATAAAATTAACCGGAAGGGGATTTCGAACAGTTTTTATACATTTAAGAGAGGTAGAAAGTTGCACAAATGGTGTTCCTTAGGACATTTCACCGCATGGCTCCTACAAAATCCACCACCCTGTGTGACCCGTATTAGGGTCTTTGCTTTCAAGGGATACAAAGCCCTGTGCGAAGTATGAGGGCGACAGAGTTGTAAACATTATATCCATATCCTAGAGCTGCATTATTTCAGAAAGCACGGGAGGGAGGGGGGGGGGCACGAGGGGTGCCCCCGCCCCCGGCCCAGCGGATGTCCGTGGCCCCCCGGTACCCCCATTTAAAATATTGAATTGAACACAGGTATGATCACTTGCCTTCAAGTGACCCCCTTGAAAAATGTGTGCACCCCAGGCGCCCCACAGAACTTCAACCTTAGTTAGGACCTACGCCACTAAAGCACCTTGGTGATTTTGAAGAATCAGGGAGTGTTGTATAGTTCGGTTAATAATCGCATCGAAATAGCACATACATTGCTTTACTTCTTAGGTTCAGCGTGAACCTCCAGTCTGGAGTTGGCATCACTGTTCCCGACCTCATCTTTCACTTCAACCCGCGTTTTCAGGCCGGCCAAAATCACGTTGTCTGTAACTCAAAACTTGGCGGGAAATGGGGAGGTGAGGAACGCCAGAATCACTCCCCCTTCGCTCTCGGCCAGAACTTTCACATCATCATCCGCTGCGAGCAAAACGCGTTTAAGGTGAGTCAAAACAGCGATGGGCATTGTAGCATGAGTTTCAAGCTATTGGCGAACAGAATTGGCGAGTATAGCCTGCAAACGGCCCGCCAGCCATCCCGTTGGCTTTGCCGGCAGTCAGCTACCTCGGCAGCCTGCAGACAACGTTACCGTGACTTTAATAGGGACATTTTGACTGTTAGAGGGGCGAGGCCGCCAGGCGTATTGAGCGGAGATCACACGGCCCACAGGCCGAAGGCTCATTTTTCAAACCTAGACTTTTATCTCCGTTTTCGGCTGAGTGTTGTAGTCGAGTACATTTCGATGAATACGAGTACGAATGCCTTGCCATGAGTGCGAGATTTCCGTGAGTGCCAGAACGAGTATGAGTCGTACCACACTGCTTCGGCTCGACGGGATCGTACAGGCACTCAACTTGGGAAAGTGCGGTTCAATACAGATTCCCTGATGGACTTTAAGTGTGTATTGTCTCCCCTTCGTTAACGTAGGTCAAATGTCATTCTGACGCCGGTAAACAAAACCGGGGGGAAAAACACTCACATCTAATATCGAAAAAAAAAATCCCCCAAAACAGAGAAACTCATTTTATTTTTTAAAACTCAACCCCTGGTCTATTTAGGTGGCTGTGAACAATCGTCACTTTCTTTCATACAACTACCGAGTTCCAAACCTGCAGAAGATCAATGCAATTATGATTGATGGCTCCGTCACTGTGTACAATATCCGCTTTGAACCAGCATCAGCCGTGAGTAGTTTATATTAACAAACTAGTGCCCTCAAATGGCAATATTTTTCACTGACCTTGTGAAAGGGAAAAATACAAGATGAACCATTCCTTGATGAGCTGACCATGCTTGATTCCATTCTCATTGTGATTAAAGACGGAAGAAAGATGGCCTGGTGTGCTGTTCAAAACCGAAGATTTAAAAAAAAAATTCTCGGAAAAGTTAACCCCGAAACTTTTAATAGGTAATTATTTAGATTTATTTTTTGTTTTTGATCGGGTATCTGTTGGTTTATTACTTTTTTGTTTTCGTTTTTGTTTTTGTTTTTTGGGGCGCAATATCCATTCCACGGTTTATCATGGAGGCCTTTTTGACATGTCTTTTGTGTTGTCTTGCAGCCAGCCTACCCGGCTGCCCATGCCCAGCCCGCTTTTCCAGCTGCACAGCCGGCCTACCCAGCTGCACAGCCGGCCTACCCAGCCGCCGCCCAACCTGCCTACCCTGCTGGACCAAAAGTCGTCTCCTATCCAGTCAGTATAACAATTTCCCCATTTTTTGGGTACATGCAATATGGTGTTAATTTATGCTCTACTTCTGCTCATCTCCAACTTGACTGTAATGGAACGAATGGCTGCCACCTGACATGAAGATTTATAGGGCCACTTATCAAGAATAAGAAATGGTTTGTTTGTCAGGGAAAAGTTATTCAAATTCTTTGCTACAAAGGTGCCGCTAAAAAAGTGCAATTATGTTGTTGCTGTACCCGAAGGGCCAGCAAAACTGTCCTCTGACTGACTGACTGACTGACTGAGTCACCGAGTATTTCCTAAACTGAGACTTTCGGGTCCGGCTTGACCGGGCAAACTATTACAGTCATGCTTTAAAGTTATTTTTGAGGGAGTGTCAGGGTGGTCCATTATGCAATTCGCTTTTTTTCTAATATATTTATTAATAATAGATTACCTTAATCAAGATGGAACCTTGAATTATTTAACCACGGGAAGGCAAAGGTGTAAAAGAATGGACGTGCCCCCCCCTCCTCCATATCCTTTACCCAAAACAGAATTTATGGCCAGTAAGAATTCCTCATCTTTAAAAAGCTTGCACCTTTTGTGCAACTTAGGGTCTACCATATATGGACACGATTCCTGGAGGTATGCAGCAAGGGAAGATCATTGTGGTCAAAGTCACCGCGAAGCCCCACCCTACAAGGTAAGATTGTCAAATCGAACACAAATTATATTTTCCAAGAGACTGACCTTTTTTTTTAATAAATAAAATGGTAATTTGCTAAAAGCCACATCTTCCTGTATTTTGAAAGTACAATGGAGATCCTTCGAGGATCTTAGACAACGATACTGAAATCGGGTACATGGAATTCTGTATCAGGCTTTTGGAGGTTATTGAGTCGTGACAACCAAGGAATCACCTTCACATTGTGACAGTATCCTTTAAACCATTTTGGTAATTGAAAGTAAAATAACGGTCTGAAAGCTAGGTCTCCCCCACAATATAGTTGCAAGAAAGAACTCGACCTTATACTGCTGCTGCTTCAATATGGCATACCTTTAGAATGGTATTTCTGTATCGATTGTTTTGAAAGGTTCCACGTGAACTTCCAATGTGGCATGTCTACCAGGCCACAAAGCGACATCGCATTCCACTTCAATCCACGGTTTAACCAGCAGACGATTGTCATGAACACCCTGCGCAGCACCAAATGGGATGGCAACGAGCAGAGGCACCAGACCTATTTCCCCTTCCACCCGAACGGGACCTATGAGGTAAAAAACATGTCCTGTGCCACTTCTCAGCTACTAAGTTTGAAATCCATTACTAGACCCCTTTTTTTCGGTCATCGATAGCCGCTGGCTCAGCCTGCAGAGTTTATTTAGTCGACTTTTCATTCATTCGAAAAGTGTCTCCCATCACACTGGAAATATATACGGTTTAGGCTGTTAAGTTCACGTCATCCAATGTAATGAGAAACAGCACGGATGCTGTTGATTGGTCGATAGTTGTCATAGGCCGAAGTCACCGACCACAGACGACCACTAGTGATGACTTGAATAATAATCGCTGCACCGGCAGGCATGTCTCACAGGCGTTTGCTGCGTGGTGCTTTTCACACAGACTAGTTAGTATACGGCCAAAGAAGAAAAAGCTGCATGTGTTGTGGATTCAATTGGAATGGGTGAAATACCCATAGCCTTTTATAATCTGTTAGATATCTGGTTTGCATGAACGGATTTCCATGGTATTTTTTTTTTACTGAAGATACATAGTATAATTAATATGCACCATCAAGATTAAATACTCATGCTAAATCGTTTTTGAGAAATTAAAGGGTTTCTGCTTGCACAACTTTGTTTGGGACACCATGTAGAGATAAAATTATACAGTCTGATGTGGTTTGGGCTGCCGTCTATAAGTTACCTCGCACAACAAGTGAGATGATTTTACATTTCACAAACTGTTAGGTTGGTTATATTCCGAGTACATAAAGATTAAGATAATCCAGGCGTTTTAATGAATGATGGCATTGATACAAATTTTAAAGGGGAACAGTAATTGTTTTGTGTAGCCTAGACATTTTTTAGATATTTGTTTCTGTTTTTCTGATTATAATAGCTCATAATAATAATATTACATAATCCTGATTTTTTTTTAGAGGTTGTGATAATGTCGCATGACAATTATTGTTTAGATTCATCATTGTTTGATTTTGTGATTTTATGGATTAACAACACCCTTTATTTTTGTACGTGTAGATCATGTTCCTTTGCGAGCATCACCAGTTCAAGGTGGCTCTGAACGGCTCGCATCTCTTGGAATACCAACACCGTCTGCCGTTCCAAAACATCAGCGCTCTGAACATAGATGGCGATGTTGTCGTGACCGAGGTCAAGTACCACTAAACAAGCCCCAGAATTGGTTAACGGCAACGGCGGAAAGTAGTGCCTATTCGTAGTTGACAATTATTTTCATCATAACATTTCGGATGCTTTTCCGTAGTTGCATGATTTGAGTTGAGAAAGGCTCTTTTTTGAAATCTTCAAAGTCTGGGATCTACAGTCTTTTATTGAATGAATGATGATTCTGTGAAACGCTTATTGTTTTTCTTTTAATTTTTTTTTCTAATAACAGTTTTTGTTTGTGAGTCAAACTCTGTTATGTATTTCGTCAGGCCATTTTTTTTCTTTTTGAGATAAGAAATTTGCGATTTTGATGATGAAGTGAAGATTAATGGCTATTTCGTGGCTCAGTTGATAATCTTATATTTTCATTTGTCAAAAATTGTCATATCAGTTATGATTGTTGTTGACTATTCCGTCATGTTGTTGTTGCAGCTCGAATTCAAACAGAACAATCTAGACGAAAATAGGAAAAGGAAAAATAGACGAAGAAGGAGTTTCGAAAGTTTGTTGAGCACGGGGATACATTAAAAAGCGAAGGAAGTGTTTTCGTACATTTTGCTTACACTTCCGTGTAGTAAAATAAACATACTGAAACATTAAAACCTTTTTCCAGTTAAAGTGAGTTTTGCTTTTAAAAGGATTTGTTCAATATTTTTTTATTGACTCCTATGAAATATTTGAGCAACGTTTTTTTATGATTTGTTAATTTTGTTTCTTTTTTTCCCCTTTACTTCTGTGGAGAAAAATAATTCAACGCGAAGGTTTAAAGATTGAGAGACCTTAACTAATTCTTGGTTCACTTCTGTACTGCATTTTACTTGAAAATTAGATGAATAAATCAATGTTTTAATAGAGTTAAATGACAATTTCATTTCAACTTAAATATTGTTCACTTTCGTCGGAAGTACACTGGAGTTTGTTTTATGGTCGTAGTATAACTTTAGACATTATGTTTCATATAGGGTATTCTGCAACTTAAAAAAACATATTTGGAGGGCTTGATGGTGTTTCGGCCTTAACGAGACCTTTTTCAAATGTACATTTTTTAAAGAACTTTTTAAATTTTTTCAAAGGCCTCCTTTGCCATTGCTCAAGGTATTCGTGGTGTAGGTTTATAAAAATAATTTCGCTTTAAAGTTGGTATATACGTGCTTTTTCATTTTTTAGCAGGTCTTTGTAGAGTTTTAAACAGTGGTTTTAAATGTCGCGCTCCAGTTCAGAAATTGCGCACACTGTTCCGAACGAATTAGGAGCGTCCCGCTCTTAATTCAACAGTTGAAATTAATTCATTGATTACTAGTCATGGGCTGATTTGTTTTCGTGCGGTGTCTCATTGGAAAGCTCATAACTAATGTAATGCTAGAAAATTATCAATTCAACTTGAAAATCTATTTTTCAAGGTGTTACACGCAAAACGCATGTATACACCAACTTTAAATAGTTTTAATTATACGCGTGGTTTGTATTGTACAAGGACATACAAATGAAGGTTTATCAGAATAATTTTTAATCGAAAAGGTTTACAAGATTATTCTTACAGTACTTAATCGAAAGGGTTTATATGATTATACTTATAGTGCTTAACCGAGATGGTTTACATGATTATACTTATATAGTGCTTAATCGAAATGGTTTACACAATTATACTTATAGTGCTTATTCGAAATTGCATGATTATACTTATAGTACTTTATTGAAATGGTTTAAACGATTATGCTTATATGCTTAGCCAGTACTATCCTTCATGTATTTGTGTACTTTTCGTAAGGTCTCTACTTACATGTAGTTTAACGTGATGGTTTAAGTGACGACTATTCGGCACTTGCTAAGCTATAATTTTAATGATTATCGTAATGTTTTTAGCTGTCCCTGGCCTTAAACATTGGTAGTTTTCCACTCAGTTTAACTCGACAATTTATGCGGAGACAACTTGGTTATCACTAGTTATATATACACTGAATATTGTATTATCTTCAAGTGGCATATGAAATTACAAGTTATACCACTGGATTAGGCTAATTAATATATACTAAGGTCATTCAGATAGTACTGAAAAGTTCACATACCGTAGTTCTAGCTTTACTGGATATTATTTTTTTTAACCATGCTTTTTAGTTACACACAGTTTACTGCAATATAACACAAATACAGTTGATTTTAAAGTAGAACACAAGAAATTGACTGGAGGTTGACTAGTGCCCCTTCGGAACAAAGACATTGACGAAATGGGAAACCGCCAAAATGGGGCTGAATAGCTCAATCGGTAGAGCACCGGAATTGTAGTCCGGAGGTCGCAGGTTCAAACCTCCAGACAATATCTCTGTTCAACTTTAATTTCTTTGTTAAACCTAGACAGTTTCTCTTTGATATTTTTTTGGGGCAAATAGGCCTAGATTTATGATAATTATAAAATATGCCTTTTTACGATGTTTACGTGTTTTACACATTCCTATGTTTAGTGGCAGCATCTACGGATGTTTTCTCATATAATTATACATGTGCATTATGCTACCTTAAGCTTAAAGCGTTTACAAGAACAGAGGAAGACAAGTGATGTTTATATATGTCGATTGTAAGTGCTCTACAATTAAATTAAGAGATAAACAATAGCCTAACGCATCACCTATACGCATATACTCTGGATTTGTGGATTATTATATTTACTCGCATAATGTGATGAAATTTGATCACCCCACGCTGATTTACTGAAGTTACTGCAAAGGGCTAAAATCGGAGCAGTTATGGACTCGATAGATTGAGGCACGTTTGATTTTTGTATGACTTTGTAAAAGGCGAGTTGGGAGAAATTCATTAAGGTTTTTACAGCAAAGTTCTGGGCTTAGTATCTTTTGGTCAAAATTGCCAGCGCACCTGGGTGATTGCGCAATGCCTGAATTTTCGAAAACGATTTATGCATTTTTCAAAATGATTTAGGCCTACTTTCAACATGTCCACAAAATATGTGACAAAATATTGATGAATTGTGCACTTTTGCATAAAAGCGTGAAACTTGGCAGAGATGTTCATATTCATGCCAGAAAATTTTTTAGATGTGGAGCCATCGCAAATTTACCCTTTAAGGGGCGTGGCATCCATTAAAAAAAGGGGGGCGGAACTTGTCGTGCCCGCAGTGAAAACGGTTGTTCCCACTTGTCACAAAAGCAGAAAACTTCACAAAGACATGATTATATAGATTATAAGTGTTTTCCAGATTCGGAGCCACCACAAAAGTACCCTTTTGTGGGCGTGGCAGCCATTTAAAAAAGGGGGGGGGGAACTATTATGCCCACCTTAGAAAATATTGTGCCCATATTTCATGAACGAATTTAACGTCCCCCAGACATTTATGTTCATGAGAAAAGAAAAATTCCAGATGTGGAGCCATCTCGAACACACCCTTTTAGGGGCGTGGCAACCATATCAGGAAAAAAAGGGGGGGCGGAGTTTTCATTATGCCCACCATGGAAATATTGTTCCCACATTCACAGGAACTACCCACAGACATTGACATTCACGAGA
Organism: Patiria pectinifera; assembly: GCA_029964075.1. Lineage (NCBI taxonomy): Eukaryota > Metazoa > Echinodermata > Asteroidea > Valvatida > Asterinidae > Patiria > Patiria pectinifera. The sequence continues at coordinate 40,196,274 of CM057142.1, forward strand.
AAAATAATTCAAGATGTGGAGCCATCGCGAATACACCCTTTTAGGGGCGTGGCAGCCATATTGAAAAAAGGGGGCGGGGCTCTCATTATGCCCACCATGGGAAAAATGTGCCCACATCTCAAAAACGAATGAAGCTAATTCCCACAGACATCAATATTCGCCAGAAAAAAATTCAGATGTGGAGTCATCGCAAACACACCCTTTTAGGGGCGTGGCAGCCATAGTAATATGGGGAGGGGGTTGTCATGATGCCCCTATAAAAAAGTTGTGCCTACCTTTCATAAACGGATTAAACTCCACACAGACAATATATTTATGAGAGTCTTTTTTTTTTTAGTGTGAAGCCATCACAAACTTACCCTTTTAGATGCGTGGCATATATTAAAAAAAAAATAATTAGGGAGTGCTACTAATAATTATTTTTCCCACCATCGAACCTTGTGCCTTCCTTTCATAATGAGTAAACTTCACACAAACTTGGTGAAAGAAAATAAATTCAGATGTGGAGCCACAGCAAACTCATCCTTTAAGAGGCGTGAGGGGCCTATTCACTGTGCCCACAATTGCAATTTTTATATTTTGTTGTTCATTTCTTATAATGTTGATTGGCCCATAACCTATATGACATTATTTGGTAATACAATGACTTACACCAAAGAGCATGGGTAAGTACTGTTAGGCTAACAAGTTATAGGGTTCAACGTGTGTACATGTACCTATATTATAATGCACATCTAAATTCCAGAGTGATTTCATAATTACAATTACACAGAACACAATGGCAGCCCTAAACTCTTTTATTTAACATTTAAGAGCCAAGGAAATCCTTTTTTAATGGGGGGGGGGTGTGTCATATGACGCTTGTGGCGCTGTATAGCCCTAAGAGGGCCGGGGGCGGAATCTGCCCCCCCCCTCGACTTTTTCCGCGACAGCCTTTAAAAAATGTTATGACTTTTTAGCCTCGAGCCTTGTGCATCTTTTGACACCAAAAATATAGAAATCGGACCAGGGGTTGGCGCGCAGCAAATTTTTTCCGGCGCTAGGCGCCGTGAAAACTGACTTTTCCCATAAACGTCGTGTACACAGCCCAGAACTACCATTCGTACATATGAATAATTAATTAGCCATAATTCCAAAACCCTTTGACCTATAGTCATGAAATTTCTTGAGTATGTTCATGAAGAGTTGCTCTATGCATGTACCGAGTTTCAAAATTTTTCGTCACTCGATGGCCGAGTTCCTAGGGGGGGGGGGGGGGGGGGGGAATCCGCCCCCACCCCGGCTGAGAGATGGTCAAAATAACCAGGCCCTTTTAGGGTTAAAACAATCACATTTCATGGCCATTTCAATAGTTTTCAATATACCTTATATGTGAAGTAAAATATTGACTTTCATTCCATTCTTCTTCTTTTTTCGTTATCTGTTCTCTTTTTCTCCTGGTGGGGGTGGGGGGGGAGGTTGCAAAATCCCCTTCCCCCTACCCCTTGCGCCGCATTGACACCAGGTTGGGTCACAACACGATGTTCTCTCCTCACCGTGGTGGTCTTGTGCACTATGACTTCACATTCAATGAATCTGTGTACACCCACCATACAACCCCGCCATTCTCTTATGGTATATCAAGCTCTGATAAGTGGTTTTTTTTACCCCAACCACATCCATTACACAAATCAGTAGCCCTGACAATATTTTATACTTTATACAGGTGCGACACTGCTGCATTTTGGGTCTGTCACAAAAAAGGCATGGGAAACACAATGTACTTAAGGAAGTAACACTAGTCTTTCCGAAACTAACTGAGGTACCCCAGTTTATACCCCAATTCAGAAATTGCTGCAGTTGAGAGGTTAACAATAGTTTTATAGACGATAGAACCAGTAACTGGGTTGATATCGTCACCGACACCACGAACTGACACCCGGTGGTCAGCGTTGCAGAAATACAAATCGGAGAAAAACGCTTTTAAAGGTTTGACACGAATTTACTCAGTAAAATATTCGATCTATCTTGGAGGTTTTAGTATCACTTAACGTGAAAATGCTTATTAACTACTCAATTATAAACGTTATGTTGTAAAAATCTGCTTAGTTAATTAGCAATTAAATGATTAAGTCAGTTCGTGAAAACCGAAATTTGTGTGTTTTTGGAGGGTGCACGCATGCAATAGCGTTAGTGAGTGTCAGTTCGTGAAAACCAAAATTGACGCGTTTTGGGAGAGGGCGCGCACACACTGCGCATGCGTGCGCGCACTCTCCAAAAACACGTCAATTTTCGTTTTCACGAACTGACACTCCCTAACGCTATTGCATGCGCGCACTCTCCGAAAACACGCACATTTTTGTTTTCACGAACTGACACCCTGTGCAGTGTCACTTCGTGGTAACAAAAAATACCAGAATTGACCAATTTCCGTGAAAATTCATCAGTCAAATTTGCTTATTTGCTTGATTTCAGCAATTTTAACTTTGTCATGTTAAACTTCATGATACAAACTGCTAATATGTGCAAAAAAAAACATTTGAATTTTTGAAATTTTTTGTACACAAGTCATGTGATGCAGAGGGTGTCAGTTCGTGGTATCGGTGACGATATAGATGAGGCAAGAGTGTAAGAAAAAAAAAGGGTTTGCCAACAGTCACTTCCAACTATAAAGGCGGCCCTACTCCTACACATTAGAAGAGCTATCTGAGGTAGATTTTATTATATGAAAAGCGGTCAAACTTTTCCACGGTCGGCATATTGAGTACCCCCCCCCCATTTTGAAAATGGATGCCGCGCCTCTAAAAGGGTAGGTTTGTGATGGCTTCACATTCGTCTGAATTTTTTTCTGGCGAATATTGATGTCTGTGGGAATTAGCTTCATTCGTTTATGAGATGTGGGCACATTTTCCCATGGTGGGCATAATGAGAACCCCGCCCTTTTTTTTCTCAATATGGCTGCCACGCCCCTGAAAGGGTGTATTCGCGATGGCTCCACATCTTGAATTTTTTTTCTCATGAATGTCAATGTCTGTGGAAAGTTCCATTTCTCTGTGAATGTGGGAACAATATTTCCATGGTGGACATAATGAAAACCCCGCCCTTTTTTTCCTAATATGGTTGCCACGCCCCTAAAAGGGTGTGTTCGAGATAGCTCCACATCTGGAATTTTTTTTTCTCATGAACATAAACGTCCGGGGGACGTTAAATTCGTTCATGAAATATGGGCACAATATTTTCTAGAGTGGCCATAATAATTTGCCCCCCATTTTTAAATGGCTGCCACGCCCCCAAAAAGGTACTTTTGTGGTGGCTCCGAATCTGGAAAACACTTATAATCTATATAATTATGTCTTTGTGAAGTTTCCTGCTTTTGTGACAAGTGGGAAAAACCGTTTTCACTGCGGGCACGACAAGTCCCGCCCCCTCTTTTTTTTAAATTAATGCCGCGCCCCTAAAAGGGTAAATTTCCAAGGGCTCCACATCTAAAACATTTTCTCGCATGATGATAAACATCTGTGCCAAGTTTCATGCTTTTATGCAAAAGTGCACAATTTTTTTCACATATCCGCTGGACTATAAGGATAGTATAATGGATAGTGTTTTACACTTTTCTGTTTGCCGCTTACAAATTCTGGCGTTGTGGATTTTAGATTAAAACAGACAAATTTTATTGGCATAACACTTTTTTTTCTCAAAAAAGATAGATTCAACACTATACCTTTCGTTTACAACATGTTTATTTGCAACAGCTCTATCATTTTTTTTTTTTTAATCTCACTTGACAGTACTTTTTTGCTATAAACGGCTATAGGTATATACTTTGTTTTATTTTTAGACCATTATGTAATGACTACTCATTTATTTCATATCTCATGTATGCTTATTTCGATTTCGTTGGTTAACTGTATAAGAACTCAGTTATAATAATTATATCAATTATTTCGATATATCGTTAAGAATGGGTTTGCTTCTTAAATCTTAGGCGATGTTTGTTAGTAACGTTTACAACATACATTTCGAAAGGGTTCAACATTACACACGTACATGCTAAAAACGTCACACTAACAGTTGCTGAACTTGGTTCTTTCACGAACTATGACTATTAATGCATAAACCAGTAATATTGGGCCCACGCAATGTAATTTTTTTTTAATGCAATCCTTACAAATCAACCTTTGTGTCCCATAATAACCTTATTTTCAATTTTTGTTTGACATTTTAAAGGGTATTATTGGTGCCTTTTTGGTTTTTATGGTAATGTAAATTTCCATATTCATGAGCAAAACTGTGATGTCATTCTGGGCAGTTACCTCAATGTTGCAGCTATTTCAGCACAAAAAGTTGCTAGAATTTTGGAAATTGTGCTGTCCTCAATTTTCTTTTCTTTGGTGATTTGTTGTTGTGTAAGTACTTGGCAGTAAACCAATGAGCAACATCTTCAAGTGTTTTCAATTAGCAAAGTTTGGTTTCACAATGTGAACAGAAAACCCATAAACTGAACAATGTCTTCCTGAAATGTCACCACAGCAACAGCGCCCTCAGTAAACCTGAAAAGCATGGCCAATTTTAAATGGTTAATAAGTGCACTTTTCAATAAAATTAACCAAAAAAAGGGATGTCAATTAGTTTTCATACATTTACGAGTAGAAAGTTACACAAAATGTGTTCTTAAGAAAAATTCATCGCATGGACCCTTTAATGAAGGTATTCATGTAATATTCTTCATAAGCAATAAAAGTGTCTCTTTGTTAAAAAAAACCACCTGTTGGAATGCTTGTTGAGCATGGGGATGGTTTAGTAGCAAAATGACACCCTTAAGAAACGAAGGAAGTAGTCATTCACCTTTTGAGACTATGGTAGGACATTTCGCTTACATTCATGTGTAGTAAAATAAACGAACTGAAACAAAATTTATATCAAAATCTTTTTTTTCCAATTAAAGTGAGTTTAGTTTCTAAAAGGATTTTAACATATTTCATTTACCTCAATGAAAGGTTAAGCAATGTATGCTTGTTTTTCTTGTAAAGATTTGTTAATTTTGTTTGCTTGTTTTTTAACTTCGATTTACTTCTGCGCAGAAAAATAATTCAACGTGAAGGGCCACGTTGGAGCTGTAAATACAAATGCTATACAAATGTAAAGCATTTGTATAAATGCAAGCAAGATGTGGTTCTAAGAACTGTTAAAAAAGCGTTATTAGCGACATTGATCAGAACTAAAGCGAAGCGATGGCGCGAAGCGGGCCCCGAACATTTTGGAATTGTAGATACTCAGTGGTGCGATTTGAGGCAAATTCTGACCACTTTTACCAATTTTTTTTTAGCAAAAGATAATCATTTTAAACATTACTTTCGAGTTTGGAGTCATTGAATCAGCTATTCTGAGCTACAGAATCAAATATAGGTTACAATTTTTATTCGGGAACGAAAAAAGTGTGGGGGGGGGGGGGGACAAATGATGTAATATCCCCCCACTTTAACAAGGGGGGGGGGGAGACATGTCCTCCCGGTCCCCCACTGATCGACGCCCATGCCGACCTCGAGTGAAATCCAAAGCCAATCATAAATTGGTTCATAAGGGGATGAACAACAGTTCCAATGAATGTCTTTTACTATAAGAACAATTTACCAGGGATCATTTTTTTTCAGCTTGGGTGTCCTTTCTCAAGATCTTATTTTTTTTTTTAATAAGATAGTCATCTCAGGCATGATAAAAGATCTCCAGTTACAGTTCATTTGAAAAGCTTATCACTTGACTTGATCAGAACTTGACTACAACTCCTATGTTATAATGCTTACAAAATTTATAACAATTTTGGACTCATTGGTTTCCTGAAGCATTGAGCGACTTTAACTAGTCAATGTTGATAGCGTGGATGGTGACGTCACCATCAACATTCATGGATTTGACCCCCTGCGGGCCATGGCGGTGGTTGTAGTCGATCACGTGATGCCCATCAACCTGCACTCGCAGGCACTTCCGCATACACAAGATGGTAACCTGGGGGTGAATAATACAAATTGTATATTAAATTGTATGTTCTTCGAAGACCTCAAATTACTGTTGCGCAATTTTACTGTTTCTCCTCGATATTATTATTTATCAACCACATAACATAATTATTTCAGTTGTAACAATTACCACAGAAACCCAAGTAGAAAATGCGTCCTTCTTTGGATGGAAGGCATGTTGTTGAAGGGCAATAGACCTAACTGATAAATTGTTCACAAACACGTGGAGCAGGCAGGAAACTGAATTTGTTTTTTGAAAAACCCAACGGCCAATGCTTACCTCGTGGGTGCCACTGGGTGCAAATGGAAATGCACCACCCCTTTCCTCGCCTCCCCACTTCCCGTTCCGTTTCGAGTTGCGTACGATGGTGCGTTCAGCAAAACGGGGATTGAAGTGGAATGCAATGTCATCCTGCTGGGGCCCGTAGTAAGCCCCATTCAAATTGATAGCAAACCTGCGGGGAAAAAAGGTCACGTGTTATACATGTGTTTACAAGTTGGATGTTTTTGTCACGTGGTGCCGACTCTCAGCAACCTGTTCTTTCTTGCTTTGCTGAGTCTCTTAGAAATATGATGGGTGTAAAAGGTAACAATGTCTATGAGAAAGAAATGAAGTATCCTGACGCCAATTTGGTGGTTGTGAACAAAGTCAATGAGTCGTGGAAGCTGTTTCATGTATTATTTCACAAAATTGGAAATATTCATCTCATTTTGTTTTCAACGAAATTGCATGGACTTACTATCACTGAAAAACTTCGCACGTGGTAAAAAAAGTGCATTCTACCCTTGAGTTTCAGTCTTTTCCAGAAATGTTTGTAAGATTCTGAGACCTCGGCATATTCAAGGGCGGGGGGGGGGGGAGGCCAAAACAAATCCGAACCCAACTTTTTTTTTAAAGTGACGTCGCAATAAATGCAGACACTGCATACACCACCATCTTTTCCTTTTAAAAAATGGTTAAAGTGGTCAGAAATTGCCTTAGATCGCACCACAGAGCATCTAGAATCATTTTTTTTAGCCACGCGGTAATATTTTTGACCAACTTTTTGGGGGACCAAATGTTTTTTTGGCACCCCTAAAATTTTGTTCTGGATCCACCCTTGGGCATATTCCGCAATCATATATAGGTCCTTCGTATATGGCATATAATTAATTCATAATGCGGAAAAGTTCATAACGCGGAAAAGGCCCATGTTCTGTCTCAAACAGACATAGACCTCTATAGTTTAACATTTACTCCTATGCAAGTTCAAATTGCGTATTGTCAGATTATATGAAAATGCCATCTGCTCTAACCTATACAAATCGTGTTTAATTGCCGTGTTTTCACTTAGAAATTCCTTTAAATGACGTCATTAACAAAATAATAAATACTTTCAAAAGACTTTCGATAAATTGATACTTGAAGTCTTGAAGTCATTAGCTCTTTAACTCTTATTAATCCAGTACAGTTGTAATTACTAAAACTTCAAATCTTTGCGGGTGAGCATCTTTTCGGTTATTATCCAAATGTGACAAATTTTGTCGTCTAATTTCCGAATGTTCGCATCATCTGTCTTATCGGCCAAGATGTTAGCATCATCCGCCTATCGGCCAAGATGTTAGCATCATCCGCCTTATCGGCCAAGATGTTAGCATCATCCGCCTTATCGGCCAAGATGTTAGCATCATCCGCCTTATCGGCCAAGATGTTAGCATCATCCGCCTTATCGGCCAAGATGTTAGCATCATCCGCCTTATCGGCCAAGATGTTAGCATCATCTGTCTTATCGGCCAAGATGTTCACCTGTTGGGAGCTGGGCTAACAGTCAGCTTCATGGTGATCATATTACCGTATTGTAGTCCAGACGGTCCTATTGGGCCAGAGAAGGGAGTCGACTGTATAAAACGAAATGGGAAAATGTCTTGAAAAACTGTGGCGGTGATTGTTAGAGTGGTGCTAAAATTATTGTTGTAAAACTACAGGTGGTTCTTTTCTCGGTGGTGATGGTAGTAATGGTGGCGGTGGAGTGACGGCGGTGATGCTGGTGATTAGGGCTCATGGCGATGATGGTGATAATGTTTAATATGTCGACAGTATGGTGATGATGAGGATGAAGATGATGGCGATATCAAGATGAGGATGATAGAGATATTGAAGAGTATATTGGTGACTATAATGAGGAACAGGATTGCATTAATTATGATTACCATGACGGTGAATACAATATTTTGCCACCCATTATGTCTCCTGTCTTTGACACTTGAAGCTACGACCCTCGGCATTTTCCTATGATACTTTCACCGCCTTTAATCTTCTTTTGTAATGAATAATATTAAATTCGATAACTCCCCCCCCCCCAAAAAAAAAAATGGAAAAAAAAATCATCGTGTAACGACACTCACCGGGTTATTAATTTGTATTCCTGGCTGCCCTTGTGGACCTTCCTGGAGAGCTTTGGCCTATACGAAATGATCAACCGGATAAATTATTTCATAAAACAGTAGTATTTAAAGATTATTAAAGCATTTGGTATAATTTTTGGCTTCAGTTTAAAACTGATGAACGACAAATTTTTATGAAAAAAGGCATTTTTTTGGGGGGGGGGTGTGTGAGATTTGTGTTTTATCTTTAATTTTGTTCTATGAGCGTGATATGGACACGCCGGGCAGTTTTGCATTTTAACAAAGTATGGAAATTATTTGGGAAATATTAATTCTTTTGAGGAGATGGAAGGATTAACCCTTGTGCAAAATCGTATTAAAATTGGAGGATTCAGGACTGTTAGGGATTGAGTGCACAAAGTGGAAGTCTTGACGTGGCTACTTAAAATTGGGTTTCAACGTTTAACCCTAACAGTCCTGAATCCTCCAATTTTAATACGATTTTGCACACCTCCTAGGGAGTTAGGGTTGCAGGGGGAGCAGAATGCATTGTGTCGGGGGTGGGGGTGGGGGAGGGTTCGTGTTGGATGGCATGTGCCCAGATTCACATGTCGTAATTTAACATGCAACATATCATTTTTTTTAATACCTCATCATTCTTTAGTAACCTACCTCTGTGGAGGGTGGGTCATAACGAATGCTGGTAATCGCGACGTCTCCACCCACGCTGACGGATGTTATCTGCTGCAGGTCCACGCGGTGCTTGTAGTCTAAAAAGTGACGGCCGTTCACACACACCTGCAAACAAGACGTGTGAAGTTTCTTTTGAAAACCCAGTGTTCGAAGCCATAAAAATTGAATTGGTCAATATTTAACATTAATACAACCTCACAGTGAAGCCTCATTACGTTGACGACATGGATTTGATCATGGAGGGCTATCACCAAGAAGAACACGACGGAATAATGCTGTCGCGACATCCACTCCAAAAAGATTTGACCCGCATCTGGGTCAGATTTGACCAGAAACTTTTCCGGGTCGCGAATTTCTTTTCCGTAGGCGGGATGCTCCAAAGTCATGAATAATTCAATAGTTTCGATCGGGCCAGTATGTTTATTCATGAAACAGAACAATGATATCAGGAGCATTGTTGCTATTTCGTCAACCAATTACCTTTAAAGCATTTTTAAGTACGGACGTCGTCGAGCTACCACAGTAGCCTAGTGCTAGTAGCGTGATGAGTTATGGATGCAATGATCCGTGGTTCGAATCCACGTCATCGCTGCTCATTTTCAATAACTATTTTGCTTCTCTGAATTTATAGTTGAGATAATTTCATTTAAGGGAAAAGGAGAACGAGAACCTTAAGTGTCTTGCAACGATTCAAAGGAAAACTGAACTTTATGCGTGACATTAATTTGAACAACCCACCTACGGAAAAATTGCTTCCGTGGCCAAAGACACTTCTCCAAGTCACTTTTCCGGGACAGTTGACACAAAGAAGTGTCATTTTGACACGAAAAACTAATTTTGACAAAAGAAAATGTCGTTTTGACACAATAAATTTGCCGCATCCCGGATCGAATTGGACCTGAAACTTTTATGGGTGTATTTTCGTCATTCTGTTTTTACTTGCACTCTATTTTACCTTAAACTCGTTCCCCTCGCACAGAATGACGAGTTCAAAGGACTTTCCTTGGTCGAAGGGAACGTTGTTGTGGCTGCGCTCCTCGGCCCCCCATTTCCCGCCAACCTTGGTGTTGCAGACGACGAGATTCTGGCCCGCCTGAAAACGGGGGTTGAAGTGGAAGGCGATGTCTTCACCACTCTGGAGGTTCACGTCGAACCTACACATGGAATCAAAGTACAACTTGATGGGATGGTTTCCAAACATTGGGTTCGTCTATATATGGCTTCATACCCGAATATTCTGAAGCTTTTAAGCAATGCAAAAGGAAACTCTTATTTGGGCTTCGTATAATAGGATTTGATGTTTGTAAAATACCTATGTTTGAACGAGGAGCCTAGAATCCCTAAAAGCCGGAGACAAGGCTACGCTCCGATACAAAAGGTTTACTGAGTAACGAAGGATATTTACATGATCTTGTCTCGCTTGGCATACTATATGATAATTAATGTAATGCAACCGGGTTTTTTGTTTTTAAATTGGGCTAGGTATAAACAATTTCAAGATCAATACGAATGATGAGTTTTTTGGGAGAATTACCGGTATGGGACTTCATGCACGCCTGCGAAACTCTTGTTTCCCAGAGTTCAGATTCGACCCGGATAAAAAGTCAGATTTGCCTCGGCTCTTTTTCGAATGACACGTCTCCTCCGAATTACCTTTTCCGGGCCATTTGACCCCGAAAAAGTGTTATGTAATAATTGTCATTTCATCCAGAGACATGTCACTTTGACCCAGTCTTGGTTTCTTACCAACTTTTACCGAGGTTAAAGGTCGAATCTAACCAGGGACGTTTATGAGTGCATAAAATCAGGAGTAAAAGCAAGTTCGTGAAAGAAGCTTCAATTAAGATTGTAATACCAACAATGATGAAAACACGTAACGCCCTTCCCCGCCTAATTGCCATTATTTTTAGTAACATAATCGTGCACAGTTTATTGAACTAAAACAAAATCAAACAATTTAGCCATATTATACATTTTGCATATTTTGTGTTAAAAATCTTCATAATTTCTAATTAAGTGCACAAGTTTCGGAGTCTTGATGCTTCGAGGATGGTACCATATTTCAATAGGGGGTGCTGTTCAAATCCGACGATTATCTGATTATTAACACTAGATTACAAAATGGTGTACCGTATTTTCAACATGCGGACATTATACCAGTGTAATATTTTTTGGGGGGGGGGTGTCACAGGGGGGTTTCGACTAATTTTTTAGCAACTTGTATGATAATTTTTTTTTTTGGACAGAGCTGGGAGGGGGTTTGACCCCACCCCCCCTCTGGATCCGCGCCTGATTACGTGTTTTCACGATCAGTGTAATTATAACGTCCACGCCTTCTCAATAATACTCCTTTCTTTTGAGTTTGCCCATATTAATATGAAATGTGATACTGCATTGGGCGGGCCAGACTGCAACATACAAAAAGTCGTGTTTTCATAACTCACTGTGCGACGAATTTTACCCCCGACACCGCATACAAAAACAAACGCTAATGTAACGTACATGCAGGCACCAGACTATTCCTCATTTGCATACATGTTCAAAAATCTTGCACATGCAAATGAGCCAATACCAGGGTGAGAGAGCAGGTAGTGGTGGGCGCGTACTAATGTTTAATGTTTACATTAGTACGCGGAGCTTTGATAACGATAAAAAGACATTGTACATTGCTCCCTTAGCAAATTTTGCATGGTAACACTAGCCATACATGTAGAGTTGACTGCACAATGTTGGGTATTTCTCATTCCGGTAATTTCCCGACGCGTGCAACATAATAGGGCCTTCGTCTGACCCGTGTGCCCTCGGCCGGCTAATTTTGGTAACGATAAAAAGACATTGTACATTGCTCCCTTAGCAAATTTTGCATGGTAACACTAGCCATACATGTAGAGTTGACTGCACAATGTTGGGTATTTCTCATTCCGGTAATTTCCCGACGCGTGCAACATAATAGGGCCTTCGTCTGACCCGTGTGCCCTCGGCCGGCTAATTTTGGTAACGATAAAAAGACATTGTACCGTTGCTCCCTTAGCAAATATTGCATGGTAACACAAGCCATACATGTAGAGTTGAATTTGTGGAAACACGCATGAACACGAGCTTTAGGCTTGACGACTGTCAATAAACCTTAGAAATAAGAGTGCTTGCCTGGTTTCTTCACCCAAAACAAAAAGTATTGCGTTTCATTCACGGGGGAAAGGGAACCCGAAGCAGGATGCTTGCGGGTTTTTTAAGTCTCTATTTGCACGTTGCATTATTAAACAGTTATTTTATTCCTGCATATTCGAGTCATGCTACGTACCTTAAAAGGCCCGTGATGAAGGCCTAATGTATTTTTTTTAGTGCACTCCTTGCAATTGCACCTGTATGTCCCATTTAACCTTTGATTTTCATTTTGCCATTTTTGAAGGTATTTTGGTACCGTTTTGGCTTTTATGCAAATGTAATTTGCATATTCATGAGCAAAAGTGTGATGTCATTTCAGGCAGAAACCTCAATGTTACAGCTATTTCAGCACCAAAAGTTGCCAGAATTGCATTGTCAATGTTGGGTATTTCTCATTCCGGTAATTTCCCGACGCGTGCAACATGATAGGCCTACGTCTGACCCGTGTGCCCTCTGAGTTTTGATAACGATAAAAAAATACATGGTAGGCCTACTACATTGCTCCCTTAGAAACTTTTGCATGGTAACACAAGCCATACATGTAGAGTTGAATTTGTGGAAACACGCATGAACACGAGCTTTAGGCTTTACGACTGTCATTAAACATTAGAAGTAAGAGTGCTTTAATTGCCTGGTTTCTTCACCCAAAACAAGAAGTATTGCGTTTCATTCACGGGGGAAAGGGAACCCGAAGCAGGATGCTTGCGGGTTTTTTAAGTCTCTATTTGCACGTTGCATTATTAAACAGTTATTTTATTCCTGCATATTCGAGTCATGCTACGTACCTTAAAAGGCCCATGATGAAGGCCTAATGTATTTCTTTTCTAGTGCACTCCTTGCAATTGCACCTTTTATGTCGCATTTAATCTTTAATTTTCATTTTGCCATTTTCGAAGGTATTTTGGTACCGTTTTGGCTTTTATGCAAATGTAATTTGCATATTCATGAGCAAAAGTGTGATGTCATTTCAGGCAGAAACCTCAATGTTACAGCTATTTCAGCACCAAAAGTTGCCAGAATTGCATTGTCAATGTTGGGTATTTCTCATTCCGGTAATTTCCCGACGCGTGCAACATGATAGGCCTACGTCTGACCCGTGTGCCCTCTGAGTTTTGATAACGATAAAAAAATACATGGTAGGCCTACTACATTGCTCCCTTAGAAACTTTTGCATGATAACACAAGCCATACATGTAGAGTTGAATTTGTGGAAACACGCATGAACATGAGCTTTAGGCTTTACGACTGTCATCATTAGAAATAAAAGTGCTACAATCCCGGCCAAAATGGTTGGGACACTTCCTGAGCCTGCCAAGGTCACCCACTCCCCCGCTCCCCCGGTCAATGTTGTTCTCTCCAGCTGATGGAGCACACACCGCGCAATGAGAGGCAACATTGAACGGGGGGCCGGGGGGTTGGAGGCCCAGCGAGATTTGGCCAGGATTGTAGCTACGTACCTTAAAAGGCGCATGATGAAGGCCTAATGTATTTTTTTTCTAGTGCACTCCTTGCAATTGCACCTTTATGTCCCACTTAACCTTTAATTTTCATTTTGCCATTTTCGAAGGTATTTTGGTACCGTTTTGGCTTTTATGCAAATGTAATTCGCATATTCATGAGCAAAAGTGTGATGTCATTTCAGGCAGAAACCTAAATGTTACAGCTATCTATTTCAGCACCAAAAGTTGCCAGAATTTTTTGACAATTTGCTGTCGTAAATTTTCTTTTCTTTGGTGATTCCTTGTTGTTTCAGTACATGGCAGTATTAAAGCCAATAAGCAAACGTTTCTCACAAAATTAATGTTTTGAATTGGCAAATGTTTGGGTTCACAATTTGAACAGAAAACCCCTACACTGAACAGTGTCTTTCTGAAATGACACAAAAACATGGGCATTTGTTAAATGTTTAAAGAAGTACACTTTTCAATAAAATTCACCAAACAGGGATGTCCAATAGTTTTCATACATTTCAGAGGAGTAGAAAGTTGCACAAAATATGTTCCGAAGAACAATTCATTGCATGGACCCCTTAATAAAAAAAATGACTTATTGTTGAAACGCAGTTTTTGAAGTTGGCTATCAATTAGCTTCCCGGAAAATGATGTTTCAATGGATTTCGCGTATTGAAATTGAGTTACAGATCTTGAAATAGATTTCGTGGTATTGTGAAACGGATTTAGAAATATCTTGAAAACATTTGGAGATATCTTGAAAACATTTTGAAATATCTTGAAATCGATTTCAAGACATCTCGAAATAACTCAGGGGCTTTTAGACTGTCAAATGTTTAGAGATATCTTGAAATAAATTTGGATATCGTGAAATAGTTGGAGATACATGTACTTTGAAACAATCAGAAGCTACCACTTTAACTTGAATAAAATGTGTCTCTTTGAAGACATATAAGACCACATGCATTTATCCCAAATGTAACCTACCGAATTGTTATCAAAACGCTCACTTGGATTAAAGATCGTGCTGGTACTAAACACCCCGTGAAATCATTCCATCTGGCTTGCTGTCATTTTATCAAGAAATGTATAGGTGATTTCCAACGATCAGTCCAGACTCAATTGACATTTTTTTGGAAATACAGTGTGCAATGGACGATGTCGTGTTTCTTGATCAAAAGGTTGTGCATCGGTTTTCACTATTTCTCGAAAGGTGTATCCACTGAGCTGAAACTTAAACACGTAAGGTTTTGAACATTTTTTGAAGGGGTGCTATTATTGTAAACGTAAACAAAGTGCATGAAAAGCAAATCATCCAATATCCTTTAATAAGTTGCGCGCCAAAGTTCCGCGCGTGTCACAGTGACTGTTCCATTTTGCTTACCTGTTACTCTGCGGCAGCACAAATCCTTGAACGTAAATGGTCTTGTTGGAGAAATATCCACCGGGGATGTTTCCACTGTATGGAACAGCCTGTATAGAAATTTGAGGATAAATTGCCCTGGGCATTGGTCGCTATCCAGTGGCGGATCCAGAGGCTACGCCCCCTTATTTCTCACCCTTTTTAAGGAGGTATTTCTTGTCTTTTCTCCCCGCTCCTTCTGCTGTCAAATGGTTATTTTAATCACTTCAAAGACAAACATTTTCACCCACAGCATGAACAAATAATATGCTGCACTTATATGTTCCGGTTTCGCCTTCATTTCGCCCCCCCCCTCTCTTTCGTAAATGCTGGATCCGCAACTGATATCGAGAGGAAACACATTGATGAACATCCTTTAAAGGTATAGAGTACATCATTTGCAGCTATCCAAAAAGTAACTGACGAAATTATTGACGAAAAAGGTTACTTGGTTTAAAAATAGTGATGGCACTAAACTCCCTGTGAAATTATTCTTTCTGGCATGCTTTCATTTTGAAGAAAACAATAAAAGAAGGTCATTTCCAAAGGTGCGTCTGAAAAAAGCATTTTTTAAAATTTCCGTTAGTAGTTGAGTTTTAATTTAGCGAAGCCTTGACACACACGCGCTGTTGCTGTATTCGTCAGTTCAGTGCGTGACATCGCGTAGCAGCAATCTGCTGAATGAGAACGTGTCCCTAACGCTGAATCCGCTCTCTATATAATTAATATTGTTTTCTCGGAATATACAGCATTCACTGAGCTAAAACTTCATAATAATGTTAGTTGTTAAGCACCCTTAAATTTTGAGCACTTTTGACAAATGACAAATGATGTACTCTACCTTTAAATATCATAGCAGTTTTGATAACACGAGTTTTCAATGTTTCATTTCACTTTCGTGTCGAATACGTCAATTAATGCATAAGTAAATAGAAACAATATTTACCGGGTTAGTCACTACATCAGCCATGATACTGGTTTCTCGTTTTGAGGGAGATTGGATGACCTACACTGATGAACATGAGAAGGGAAGAAGGTTGTTAGTATGGTTACACCCCTATGTCCCGACACCCCTATGTTCCGACACCCCTATGCACCGACACCCCTATGTCCCGACACCCCTATGTTCCGACACCTCTATGTTCCGACACCCCTATGTTCCGACACCCCTATGTTCCGACACCTCTATGTTCCGACACCCCTATGTAACGATATAAGCGGCCGTATAAAATATATAGACCTCATGTGATCAGGCGGAGTCAGGAAATGAACATGTATTGCTGGAATTAGTATGAGTATAAGCATTTGTTATGAAGATAGATATCTGCAACGGTCTATTTTCCAGAGTCAGACTTGTATAGGCCTATGCCACCAAAAAATCGGGAGGTACATTTCATTTGAGTTGTACAGTTTAATAAGTCAAGGCGATCGACTCCGTGCCTTGAACCGGAAGACATTTCTACAAACTGTTGCTGTTCAATACTATTGCTGTTAACGTTTATGCGGTAATATCTGTACTACAAGTACCAGCCTCCCGTGGAAGACGTAAGATGGAGGATGGATCAGGGTGATATAGCAGGACGTGTTGAACGCAATAGCAGAAGAAAAGGCAGTGCATAATTAAGATTTAGGAGGAATAACAGGAGCGATAATTTCACTTACCCGGAGCCAACAATCAAGACGACAATGCACACCGACGTATGGGGTTACAATGCACATACGTCCAACGGTCATGCACGCACAGTACGCTAGCGCTCAGTTTCATGGAACAAATATGGAAGTTTGGCCCACTTCACAGCCTCAGTTCCTTCCTCTACAGTTCGCTCGTTCCCCCCCCCCCCCCGCAAACAGGACGCTGGGATACGCTGATGAGCTTCACAGAATCTTGTGAAGGAAGTGGCCTATGACCTATGTATAAAGCATCTGGCTGCAGCTGTTTCAAGACCACACTTAGACAATGTGCGCAAATGCTATCCGAAAACTTCCCATAGAAACGCGCATTCCATATCAGATGTGATTTCTGTTTCATTGCGGACCATGTGGACAAAATTTTGAGCGTCGCATAAATGCAATCCGACCGTTCGTGATTCGAAACGGAGCCTGAGCAAGTGACGGGAATTCACGGTAAATTTACAACACAGATATTTACAAAACTTCCTACATTATTACGCTTTTCAACGAAAAAAAACCTCTAAACTGGAATAAAAGAGTAATGAATCAGTCTTAACGGCCGTTTCAAACCTTGCAGAGTCATGACCGTGATGACGCGCAGGTCACAGGTCACGCAAAATCAATCAGAGCGTGAATTCACCAGAGTATCCCAGCGTCCTGTTTGCAGGGCGGGGGTACGAGCGAATCTCTACGGGGGCAACCAAGTAAATAGCACAGTTGTAACGAGTCACTGATTTTTTGACTCGAGTCGAGTCGAGTCATTTTAAAGAAGTGACTCGAGTCGAGTCGAGTCATTAGGTCAACAAGGTCGAGTCGAGTCGAGTCGAGTCACAGAGTGTGGTCGAGTCGAGTCGAGTCAAGTCAAGTATTTAGCTCGAGTCAATTCGAGTCACAAATATTTGAACACTAAATTACAATAAAAAGCAACAAACACAAGAGAGAAATAATACAAGGCACCAGTCTATTACGGAAATCCAAAGACATAAAGTATGCTGTATGGTACCCAACCAATAGTTTCCATTGCTAGCTCACGTCACAGATAAGAAGATGTGAAACTTCGGTCTTGTAACGGTTTGGCTTCGGGTCTAGATTTTGTTGTTCGCTGATCGCTGACAACGTTAAAACCTAATTGCATTATACAAAACTGTTTCTGATTATTTAAAGGTGGGCCCGTCCGTATCCATTTTTTTGTGTGAAATCGGGACGATGATGAATTTAGCCAGCGTTCCACCAAGAACTTCAAAATCAATAAATCCCCAAAACGATTAAGAAATAGTTATTGTATTGCCAGCATAAACACTTAGTAGGACCCCCCCCCCCAAAAAAAAGGGGACCCCAGACGAAGTCTTATTTTTAATGTGGTTACATGAAACATCGTTTTACTTCCCTGTTTCGAAAAGACACGCAACCAGTTTATTATAGTCGGGTGCCTTTACTCCGCGTTTACTTATTGTGATCCCGTGTACGTGTGGAGCAGGGCACGAAACCGCCGCGCACGCGCTTTCAGAGCGGTGTTATTTTCGTGACCTGGGCACTCGGAATAGACATCCTTTTTGAGTGATCCTGACTACCTCGGATACTCAAGAGAACCAAAGTTATAAAATAAAGGTAGCTTAATAATGTCGCTTTTCATCAAATTGTGAAAACATTCTGCCCAACTTCGTTTAGTATAGAAAAAAGACGATTTTCACCGACCGTAAATTCACCACAACAACGGTCACATTTCCTTCCCCATATTTCACAAAATAGTCGCTTAAAACTTAATTATCTTCATTTAACAATTAAACTATACCCTTTTCAAACTCTATTTCAAATAAAATCTTACTTTTAAAGACACGTTAAGCGGAAAATGAATTTCGAAGATTGGATCTCCTATCTCATGAATATTCATATTTCCAGTGTGTTCGTGCATACGCAGCAAATAAACGAAAGCACTTTCGGGCATGCTGCGCGCTGACTGAAATCGCCCGAAACCAATGATGAAACCACGGATTGAGAAATGCGTTTTAAGTCTGGTTCCGGGTTAAGCATTACATGCTATAGAACCACAAGGTGGGAGTCCGCGACACGGTGTATGTTTGTTGTTTCATTATGGAGGAAGGAAACAGACGGCCGCTGTATATGAACGTACATTATTCGCGAACATTAACGTGACGTGAACAAAAACTGGCAACGCGAACGGCGCATCGTAAGTCATTGCAAATATTTTTCGCAAGTAAGTTTTGCTTTTATTTTGGGACTCGAGTCTCATTAGCCTTCCTCGAGTCGAGTCGAGTCATTCTGATGAGGGACTCGAGTCGAGTCGAGTCATTTGCTCGCAGTGACTCGAGTCGAGTCGAGTCATTTACCCGTCGGGACTCGAGTCGAGTCGAGTCGCCAAAAAATGTGACTCGAGTCGGACTCGAGTCGAGTCATTGACTCGAGTCATTACAACTCTGGTAAATAGACCAAAAATCCGTCCGCCGAACTCAGGAATAATTGTTATACATTCAAATTAGTCTCTCATTTAGAGAGTTCTGAGAGCCATCATGGAATTGGGGGATTGAAGACATATGACCAGCACATCATACACATCTGGCCTGGACCTGGGGGACTTCCAATTCTGAGCATTGTGGATGCAATTGGATCCGAAAGTGGCACTATTTAGCCATGTTGTGGAAGGGATCCTTTGCAAAATGGCTACTTAATTGGAAAAATATTCATGTTAGGGGTGATCTTCTTTGGGTAAGAATTTCTCCAAAAAGTCATTGGTCGACCCACCCAAAAAATGAAAGGAAAATGAAAGACGACAAAGTCATCACCGTTTTTCAGCCGGAACACCTGTGAGAGTTCTGAGTATATTTGAAAGAATTTCAAAGTATGGGGATTTATCACTGGTGTCTATGGGCATTTACCAACTTGTTACACCCCTATCATCACGTGACGCTTCACCATTCAGCATGCAATAACCTGGGTGTCATATGCGATTCGGGCCTACATGAAATATGGGCAACGGTATTAAGCGCTTACAGCTCATGCGCGGTAAGTGTAAAAAGAAAAAAATCATTTCATGGACATATTGATATTTAATTGGATTATTTTTTACAGGTAAATTAATCTAATTTTAGTCGTCAATTCACAGGGACCTGGCCAACTAGTAATACAGGGTGAGTAAAAAAAAGGAAACCCAAATGGCAGGACCAATGTTTTAATAAAGTTCTGCATGTACATGTAGCACTATCAAAATCTAGGATAAAAAGCCCAAGCTTTCTTTTAGTACAAGAATCATCATTCAAATCACTCATGTACTTTTCAAGTCACTGAATTTTAAACGCAACCACCGTTTGAAAGTTCTGTCCACGGATCACAAAAAAGGTAGTGTCCTTTTCAGCAAAACGAAAACAATTCACATAGGGATGTGTGTAAATTATTACATTCATCACCCGATACACCGCTATCATTTTCATTGTTAAAGGTGTGGACACCATTTTGCAAACATAAACAAATGACCTGCCAAAAAATCATGAAATATCCTGCTTTATTGCAAGTAAATAATAGGATCAAGCATCCTGTGATATGATTGCGCCTACGCTGTCATTTTCGAGAAAAGAAGAATCACCATCCTTTCCTCGCGATGGTTATGACCACAGGTTTCCGCTGTCTTCGCTTCGGGAAACATGATGATGCAGTTTCACAATTCTCAAAAAGTATATGTACTGAGCTGAAACTTCAAGTGGTATATATAGGTTTTTTTTGTTAAATAACCTGCTTCAGATTTATTGCATCGATTCTCCTTGAATCGGCGCTACTTTTGTCAATTTTAGGTTCTTTGAAAGTTGACCTATTTTGATCTTTGACCCCATAACTATAGGTCAGACGAAAAGGTCACCATGGACATTTTTGTCCGTTTGACCAAAGCCAACATGTTGACAGCGCTATTTTGTCATTTTAGCTTAGGCCTATTCGAAATTTGACGTTATTTTGACCTTTGACCCCAGTTTGGTCATGTGACATGTTGGGGCTGGGCTACTGATATTTTAACTAAGTAACTAAGTAACTAATAACCGACCGACTGACCGACCGACTGACTGACTCACCGACTGACCCCCCGACTCCCCGACTGACTGACTGACTCCCCGTAACTAACTAATTAACTAACTAATTAACTACACTTAGCTAGCTATTTAACTAACTAACTAACGTTAACGTACGGACTAACGGAGAGGCCTGATGACTTGTTGAGCTGCTGGGGGATGCTAAAAACCCAGCAGATAGGAAAGCAGCTTAAAGATCAAGGAGTGATGTCAGCGGATGGTTCTGCCTTCTGTCTGACCAATGTTAATTACCGGTATGTCACCAGAAAAACTCAAATTTCCTTTAGGTTTCTGAAATAATTACTGCAAATTTCCAACACTTCAAACCTTTCATGGTTTCTGTGTGCATTCACTTCCACACGTGTTCCTTTCAAAATCCAAGACTTAGACTTTTAGTACTGTCCTAAACCCAATGCCAACTCTCTCTATTTATGGAGTCAATCCCTTGTTCTTGTTTTTGAAGATATGGCGTAACTTGGTACTTGGTACTTGGTGGTAACGCCTCGTAGCTAAGGGAGATTAAAAGTATCCCCCTCCCCCTTAGTTGGATTCGAACCCTTGGACAACCATTTCGACTAGAATCCCTGACCAATAAGGTCCCGACATATTTCAACCCAACGTTTTAGTCATGTGCAGATCATCTTCGGTAAGTTGAAAAAGGTACATGAAAACAGCACGCCTGTCTGTCATACACAACGATCGGGGTAATATTGAGGGTGATGTCGTTTAAATCCGAAGGAAGCTTCGTATTAAAAAAATATCAAGAAAAGCACAAGAAAGGATCGCATGAAAATAACTTGATATGTTTAATTCACTCATGTAACCAAAAAAGTCAATCAAATTTAACACTACATTTTGTTTAAACAATCTTAACATTTCTTAAACATTAATTTTAATACCAATAACACACCTTTATGTACGATAATGAGAGGTTGATATACTTTTATAAAGAAAACCTTAGGATGAAGATCACCGTTCAAAAGAAATCAAGGTACACTGTTTTAGTGCAGTCAGTAAACCGTTATAAAATGTTTTCCTTCTTCCGCTATCAAATACAGGATGTGTTCGATTAGCTTCCGCGTGTATAACCAAGGTTTACATCTGAAGCCACGGTATAGTACGGGACTTATCGAACGCTGCGGTGTATTCGCAAGGCATTCTGGGAAAATGAAAGTAAACACAGCGTGCAATCAGATCAATAATTGCCGGAATTGAAAAATATGCTCTGAATTATAAATAACATTACATGTACATGTACATGTACGACTGTCCACATGATCCCTCCAACGAACACTGTCACTTCAAGTTATAACTGCCATCTTCAATTAAGCCATCCGCCACGAACTCGTTCGGTTATTACACCCGGCGGGCAGCCACTATAGACCATTTATCATGTTGCGGCCATCTTGATTTTTCCCATTCAAATAAACGTAACCAAAGCGAGGCTGGAAGGAAAAATAGTCTGGTTCCTTTTCGCACAAAAAAACCCATTATAATTCAGTACTGTTATTGGATACAGGGAACATGACTGAAACGGTTGCAGCATGATAAAGGTCTATAGTGCCGCTCGCGATATGGGGCAGTGGCGACTGACACCAGGGTAGTCTGGGTCCACTTTTTTTTAATTGCCCTTTATACCAACCTCGTTTCCATGGGTACGAGATCTTGCTGCGCCACCTTGTGTCCCATCATGCCTTGCGCGCCCATGGAGTCGAGGCTGCCTTTATACCACCTCTCCATGACAAGCGAGGTCGCTGTCAACAAGATGGACTATTATTCACAATGACAGAGACATCCACGGCCGCGGCAACTCTACCGCGTTTGTCACGGGACTGATGGCTGCAACCTATCCAAATCCAGTCTTGGACCAAGACTTACACAGGGCCCGGGGGCAGACTCGAGTGTCACGTGTTGCCTACACGTGTAAGCCACTCGAACGCCTCCGTTGACGAATCCGGGCACGTGATCACGTGAAGGGGGGGGGGGCAATAATTGCGTTCGATTAGCTTACACGTGCAAGTGAAACTCTCACGAGCGTTCGATTAGCCACGTGATCCTCGTGTCTGCCCGGCCCTGGTGTAAACCACCACTGCCCCAGATAGCGAGCGAGTCTCTGGTGGTTGCCCGGGTGTGTGTGACGTCTGCGGACGATTTCGTTGGTAGGAAGAATAAAGATGGCGGAAACTTGAATACGGAGTGAGTATAGTGGAAAAATTTATGACACAATATTGCCAATTACTAAATTGCTTTATGAGATTTACATATTTTAATAATTCAGAGCATGTACCCCGATGCCGCAATTATTGATCTGGTTACAGTGATAAAACAAATGTTTCAAGAGCAGCAGACGACAGTGTGCCTGATGTGTTTACACCCCAGAACAACCTTTGACCTTAATTTCTAAGAATGCCCAAGCAAATACACCGCAGCGTTCGATTAGCCTTATTTCGTGGCTTCCCCGGGTGAAACCCAGTGTATACACGGTGAAGGTAATCGAACGCACAATTCTTCAAACAGCACCGCCCGTACTCAAGGAAAGACGTGACATCGCGTTTGTCGACCATGACGGCTCACCGCTTAGCTAGATATGGTCAGTAAAAAAATAGTTAAAAACAAACAAACACCCCAACAAACAAACAACAAACTTCAAGGTCATTTTGATTTAAAAAGGGCAAATTACGGTTAATTACCATTTTACTGTTCTGTAACGCAGACGTATTGTTCATGGCACAAAGCAGACTAGGTTGCCGAACGTGCCATTATATCACATCGACAATATCAACTACTTACCGTTTTAATCGTTGAAGATCAGATCATTCCCGTTAAAAAATGCAAATACAATACGGTGCTCAAGTTGAGATGAACGTAAAAATCAACGTAAAGTTATACCGTTTAAATAATTCCTGTGAAAGTACAATTTTAAATGTAAGATTTCTTAACACTTTAAAAATCCTCAAAAAACAGCTTTTCAGACGATCCAAAACCCCCCACAGATTTCCCGTTCAAAATATACACCACTTACTGCCATAAGTATTTCTACAGTTTAATATATCAATTATTTAAACATAAAATGCCGTTAAATAATACATCAGCAGTTGTTGCAGTAAACCTATGGATTTTCCCAGCTTATTTAACACTCACATCACACAAATTCCCTTTAACGATTCTTTAATTTCGTCTCCGAACATCGTCGAGCTCAATTCTCAATTTCAATTTCAAAAAGCTACCAATGGATTTCATTTTAGGTGCAGTATAATTCAAGTTTGTACCAGTCTTTTCGTCCCAAATTCGGTTAATTAAAGTCTCATTTGTCGAATTGTTCGACTATCAATGTGACTGACGCGTCATATGTTTTTGAATCAAACTGCCTATTTAATTTCAAATCTAGACAACCGCCAACGTCTCACAATTATGCAAAAAAAACCACTAAGTAGGCCTAATCTATGTACAGTAACTCTAATACCAAATGCAAAACATAAAGCAAATAATCCCCATATGAAATTTTATGAATTAACTTCCGATTAATAACAAAGTATGAATTACAACACACAGCAAAACTGTTGGTTGAAGAGTAGAGGGTTTTTATTCAAATTGATCGTGGATTCAGTCATCACCATACTTGATTTTGTTGATGACGCAATCTCCATCTATGACCAAAACTTTGATGCTCTCAAACGGCAAACGGTGGTCGTACCAACCCACACTAAAACGATCGAGATCTACGTTAATGTGGAAATGCCGACACAGGATCACAAGCTACATGGAAAAACAGGAAACATCGATTGTTAGTCATAATTATGTACATAATGTAGGTTTTTGAAACAGCTCGCGCATACCTAGTCGACATCAAAGGGTCTTGGCGACCTGTATTTTTTTTTTAGCCTGTCAACAAAAGTATGAGGAAGTGGACATTGGAAGGGAATGCTAAATGGACCGATCCAGTAAGCTCCGCCCAGTGCGCACGTGGGCAAATTAACACGTGCTCCGCTCCAATGCCATGCTGCATTTTTCTTCCGCGCGCATTGTACGCGCGTGCACGCATATAGAGATCAGTGGGTCGGACTTTAGTGCACGCACGTCGGACATAAATGGATCGGTCCATTGCCAAGCAAGTTACAACAGTCTTACCTTGTGGGTCTTGCCTGGTTTGAAGGGGAAAAATAGTGGTTTTTTTCTCTCCTCCTTGCTGTCCCACGTGCCGCTTCCACGCATCGTGTTCATGACAATCACATTCTCATTAAAGCGTGGATTGAAGTGGAATGCTATGTCGCTTAACGCATCCATGCCGCATTGGAGATTAATGTAGAAGCTTTCAGAAACAGATAAAGCACAGTATAGTTGGATTGAGATCAGTCCGTGAGAGTTGTAGAGCTATATTCATGTGCACCACAAGCCACTGATTTATTGTACAAAATCTGGATAGCTCGTTGGCCTCCCGTGGCTTCACTTCCAACAGCCTATTGGGCTATCCAGATTGTTTTCTTTATGGAGATCACTAACCACATCGTAAGTCCAGTCACAAGTTCACCACAAGTCCATTCAAACGTCCAGACAAAAGTCCACTTGAACAGCGTGTTATTTGACTTTGGACTTTAAGGCTTTTGATTGACTTGTGGTGGACTAATGAGGACGCGATGACGATGGACACCGCTATACAACAATGAAAAAAATGTATTTGTTGGAAGAATACTTTGGTAACAAATGACAGCCACAGTGATCATGCTTTTCAGTCTTTGACGAGAGAGGTCAAAACAATAACAAAAGATCTCGGTTCCGAATGAAAAACAATGAAGTCGTTTTTAAACTTAACACTTAAGTAAATCTCAGACACGGGTCTTAATTGATCTTAATTGATTTAAAAAGTGTTCTTTTTTTTCTGCTTTCCAAAAAAAGAGAGAACGATTCGAGGGATACTCATTCAAAGCAACTTAGGGCCTACCACCATTTTTAAACACATTTTCAAAAAGTAAATAAGTGTAAATGGAGAGAAAAAAATAATAATAATATGAGGCTTTACATCCTATTTCACTAACCATGCTATGACCCGGCATTATTTTGCTGCTACTGCATTTTCATTTCCTGCATGTCCAGTCTAGTATTTCTAGTCTGAACATTCATATAAATATTATCTCTACAAAAAAAAATAAAAAAAATAAAACAAACCAAGATCCTTGTAATTGCAAGACGCGTGTATATGTAAGTTACAATTTTCATAACTGAAACAGATCTGTCATAACTGCAGGCAGGATGTTGACCTCAAAAATGAAACTTCCTGGATAAGTTTTTCAAGTTCTGTATGTGATCTTATAACTGTACCTGGTTGGATTTGAATTCACAGTCAGTTTAATCACAATCTTTGTTCCTTTCTTCATCCCTCCCGGAATCATTCCCATAAAGGGGAGAGGCTGAAAATTAAAAAAAATACATGTACAGACAGATTTACAACGACAGAATTGTCTGACAGTTACAGTAGACGCATTAGTGAACCTTAACAGTACCAAAGCCAAGTCCATATGCTGATTTCCAACAACAAATTAAAATAGCTCAGTGTTGAACTTCTAAAACTTCAGACTGAAAACATGCAATAAGTGAGTGGATCTTGTAATAATTTAACTTGAAACAACCATGTACATATATATTAAGTGCAATTCTACAACTGCAACCAGCTTCTCCTGGAATCAGCTTTAAAAAAAAATGGAATCCTGCTTTAAATTGTCATTTATGCAATTTCTTTTTTGAGTCCTGCATGGAGTCGCCTTATTAACTTGAGTATTGCAGAGAGAAAACGGAATGCTTACCGGGCTGATGACTTTCATGGGATCCACTGGGTTGGCAGGCTGGGCTGGGTATGAAGGCTGGGCTGGGTGGCTGGGCTGGGCTGGGTTGCTGGGCTGAGCTGGGTAACTGGGTTGTGCGGGGTAGCCGGGGTGGCCTGGAGGGGTGGGCTGGCCTGGGTAAGTGGGCTGGGCTGGGTTGGGGGGCTGGCCTGGGTAGGTGGGCTGGCCTGGGTAGGTGGGCTGGCCTGGGTAGGTGGGCTGGGCTGGGTTGGGGGGCTGGCCTGGGGAGGGGGGCTGGGCTGGGTTGGGGGGCTGGCCTGGGTAAGTGGGCTGGGATGGGGAGGGGGGCTGGCCTGGGGGTGTGGGCTGGGCTGGGTTGGGGGGCTGGCCTGGGTAAGTGGGCTGGGCTGGGTTGGGGGGCTGGCCTGGGTAAGTGGGCTGGGCTGGGTTGGGGGGCTGGCCTGGGTAAGTGGACTGGGCTGGGTTGGGGGGCTGACCTGGGTAAGTGGACTGGGCTGGGTTGGGGGGCTGACCTGGGTAGGTGGGCTGGCCTGGGTAACTGGGTTGTGCGGGGTAGCCGGGTTGGCCTGGAGGGGTGGGCTGCCCTGGGTTGGGGGGCTGGCCTGGGGGAGTGGGCTGGGCTGGGTTTGGGGGCTGGCCTGGGGGATTGGGCTGGGTTGGGTTTGGGGGCTGGCCTGGGTAAGTGGGCTGGGTTGGGTAAGTGGGCTGAGGGAGTTGGACTGTTACCGTTGGAAACTGTTGATATAGTACAAAAAACAACAACAAAGACCTGTAATGAAGGGGCTGATCCAAAATTGCAAATACTTTCAGGCCCTTCACAATTTTGTATCAGGGATACTATATTTAAGAATATATTAGAGTTTACCCTTCACCAACGAACCAAACGAAGTTGTAAGCCAGAGAAAGAGGGTTCATACTTACAAAGGGTACAGCAGGTGAAACAGACAAGTTAGGAAATCCAGATAATTCAGGCATGATAGGATTTACAGACAATACAGGTGCACTGCCACCTTCCATACGAATGTTGTGTATCATGACGTCACCGTTGATTGAGATATGGGAGATCCTCTCTATGCGTTTGATGTAGTGGGGGTAGGCGACGAAGTGTTGACCATTGAGTGCAATCTGAAAATCAAATAGCAGAACGTTGAATTAAAAATGGGAGAGAACCTGGACCACACCTTCATCTTCAGCAAAAACACATTTCTTGTAAAAACTTGACCAAAAACTCTCAAAATGAACTTGGGTTAAAAAGTACAGGGTGAGTAAAAAAAGCGGAACCCAAATCTCCAAAATATATTTTATATTAAAAAAATATCTGGCACCAAAAATAATAATGACTGGAAATCCAATTTCAGAAACTACTTTGAGATGAAAAAAAAATTACTGAAATTGCCCAATCCCTCCTAAGAATATCACCATTTAAACACAATGACCCTAAAACATGTTTTGTCCAAAAAAGTTTATTGTGTGTTCTTACTGTTTGGAACAACAAAGAAAATGACACAGAATACTTGTTTCAACAACTGTAGTACACAATATCTTTAATAACAACCTTGTAATAGGTAAACAATTATGATTTATACAATTCAGTTGTATTAAAAAACGGGCAAAAACTTTTAAACTGAGGTTTTATCGCTGGTGATGTTTGAAGACAATTGTGACGATGATTCTTGAAATCCCATTTTTGGGCGAAAAGGGTTTTAGGGGGATTGTGTTTAAATGGTGATATTCTTTGAACGGATTGAGCAATTTCAGTATTTTTTTCATGCATAAGAAGCTCATATAATTGGCTTTCCAGTCATTATAATTTTTGTTGCTACATATTTCTTTAAATATGAAATATATTTTTGGGGTTTGGGTTCCGCTCACCCTTTCCTTGCCAACATTTTAGTTCGTGCATCAAGAAAAAAAAACACCCCAAATTGCTGTCAGGATATTGAACTTGAACATTGTATCTGATTGATAGGGTAGTTCACGAGCTTTTCAATGATACCCTAATAGGGTACAGTGGTGCAAGTATAGGCTTTTCTTCTGTTTGTAAACATTGGTGCCATTTTGTATGGGCTGCCGTAAGCGCATAAATTGAAGCTATGGTTGGCAACATATTTTTCCAAAAAAGTCCTCATAACGCCATAAACACAAAGTAAAAAGGCATGTCAAGGAATTATTTTGTAGCTTTGTTGTAAATGTTGTATTTTCAAGTATCAAATAATATTTTGATGATCTGTAATAACTCTTCTTCATTTTTGCAGTGTTGGACCTTCCATAGTTTTGCAGGCCGTGGTTGGCAAAATACAGTTTGCCAACCAAGCGCAGAAAGGTCTATACTTGCACCACTGTAGTCAAGGATGACTGAGCACCACTGTAGTCATGGATGACTGAGCACCACTGAGTTCACAAGAGAGCATGGAGATGGGGACTATTATTTCCCAAGCTGGGTTTATGAGATGCTCCATCATTGTGAGCTGTGTGTTGGAAGGAGTGGCCCACATACATGTAAATGCAGTTGCAAGGGACGTGCATTGTTTTGCAACATCACCATGCCGCCACAAAATCACCCCAATTGGTTTTGGAGGCCAACCTTCCTTGCATGCTGAAATCCATGGTGCTCAGTCATCCATGACTGCAGCAGTGGTTTTTGTAGATCCAAACTTTGGTGGGAAAACTGGGTTATGCAGCAATTTCATTATCTTTACCTTGAACTCAGATGCATCGGCGCTAATGATCATCTCAAAATTCTGGCCTGGCTGCAGGAGGTTTTGGACCTGCACCTCCTGGCCCCAGGTCTGCTTCTCGAAGTGGTTGATGACCACCACGCCTTGGCCAAAGGATGGACTGAAGGTCAGCGCAATGTCGTCCAGTGGTGCCTGCGCCAGGCCACAGGTCAGGGAGATCGTGAACCTGTAAAAGCCAGGGTCGAATTGGCAAGGTGTTCTTAAGTAGTTCTCAAGTGCCACACAATAAAGTACGCTTAGAATGCGCACATCAAGATCTTACAATTCACAGTTTATATCCAGATATACACGATTCGCCAACATGCACCAAAATTGAAGGGATGTTGCAAAATTGAGGAAATGTCTTAATTGCTCAATACCAAATTATGAAATATTTGAATGCCGTTTTGTTTTTGGCACATTACATTTTCGAGAAAAGTGCAACAAGTAATATCTTTGGCTTTTTCAGCAGTTTCGCAAAAATCAGCTCACCTTGATTATTATGTGAAGAAAGGCGCTGGGCATTAAAAACCCAATTTTCCTGCATTATTTCTTTTCGAAATACAGAAATTGCTACTACTTGTAATAACACTTAAACCTTTTTTTTAAATGAGAAATTATTGAGAACGCCTTTTTTGTCGGGAGGGGAGCAAGACAGAAGTGCTTTTTGGAGAACAATTTATGGGCAGATAGTATAGTCTTTGTCAAAGCTGTGGACTCCTGTGCCTGCGTACTCACATGCATGTGCTTTGCCATCCCCCCCCCCACCCAGTGCCCGCCTTCGGTAAAAACCTTCATACCATGTTCTCATTCAATGGAAGTTTTATGCTAGATACATACCTTTGAGCGTTGGGATTGACGTAGCCCTGAAAGAAGAGCATCTTTCCAGGGGACATGTTGCCAGGGATGACTCCAGTGAAAGGAATACCCTGAGGATTAATAGATGGAAGTCAAATAATGGGGAAGGAAGAGTTTTAATCATGGCAACTAGAAGCCATTAATCAGAAGTCAATCGCAATTAATTACATCACAAGTTAAATGACAAGTTATCTACAAGACAAAGTCACTCACAAGTCAAAATGCAAGCCGGTTAGAAGTAAAATGGAGCAAACAAAGACAAAGGCATGCCTTTGTCTTTGTTTCTTGGCGTAAGACAGACTGGTTAGTATTCATAAGATGTAATTTTTTTTTGCGTCGGGATATATTATATCAATTTAGGTTTTGCCCTTGACTAAACTCGCTGTTATCTACATTAGATTCGAACCAGCCAACCGATCCCGTTAGCTCGGTGGTCAAGTGGTAAGACATCTGCACTAGAAAGCAGGGAGGTCGTGGGTTCGAGTCTTACCCGAGTGATTTTTTTCCAACTTTCACTCGGGAGGTAACACACTGAGTATACAGTGGTTTATACGTCGGTGAGGGGCAAAACCTATTTGATAAGACTGGCTAGCTTGTGATTGACTTGTGGTACTGGTAACTTATGACTAGATTAAAACTTTGGGGAAAGGCTGACAAAATCATTTAAAGACATCCCCTCTAAACAAAAATCAGCTTTAATATCAGTCAAGACCCCTGTGTTTAAATTGTGCTCAAGCTAAATATTAATACAAACAAACCTCGGTCTATCTTACCAAAGTGCATTTTAATGTTCACATCGGTTTGGTGGAAAGTGCTGTCTTTTTAACGGACATTGAAAGTGTTGTGAAAACAGGGGGGAAATCACTTTGCAATCACACCAAAATATTAAGAAGTACATTAATGTGTTACCAGAAGGTGTCTGACATAATTATTAAGTGCTAACAGCAAAGTGCTCACTTCCGTCTTTTAAAATGTGTTTTATTTTACGTTTTTATAAAAAAAATACTTACTGGGTTGGTTGAGATGACGGTACTTGCCATTTTTGCTGTTCTGTTTATACTTTACTAATAAAAGTGAGAAAACAATGAAATTACTAAGTTTCAATGAAATTAGTAAGTATCATATATTCAACACTTCAAAGATGCAAACATTCACAGATGGTTTGGGTTGGGTAGACACGATGCCAGGTGAATGTAAAATGTAGATATATCCCTTTCTCTACATCTTTCAATTAGTAAAAAATCTTAAGTTTGAAAGGCTGAATTGCTGGTGGAACTATATGTATCTGGTGCATCACAAGATGCTTGCCAAGACCGTTACTACAGATTGAATAAAGTTGACACTAAAAAAATATATCTGTGATTGTGCTTTAGGTTTCAAAAGCACAATTTCAACTTATTCTGCATTTCAATCTTTCGGCTTTTTTCTAGTTACAGAAATCGCATGATTCATGAATGAACACATAGTTGTATCATGTATTTACTTTTCAGGCCCACCACTGAGATATCCTTTTTTTTGTATCGAAATGTCTTAAGTTTTATTCTTTAATACCTGACAATTTGGTCGAGAGCCCGTCACTTGGCCGGTTTTAAACGGTTGATAAAGACATGGCTGGCAGGTCTTAAACACTTTTTTAGTGTAACATGAAATGTTGACTCGAAATCCGGTGCCAGCACCGTTTTATTGGTTGTACAAAGCTATTCCATAGCTAGAGGGATGTTGTGTTGAACGAAATCGTAACAAAATTATACTTTTGGACTTCCTTTGACTATTGGACCGAAATGATTTGATTTTTTTTTTTTACAGATAAGGCATTTACGAATGGGAATAAATATATGCTTGGCCGGTATTACACACTAAGTTTAAGACCGGTATCCAGAAACAGAGTGTTTGAAACCGGTCAAGCACATGGCCCCGTGTTAAAAAAAAATGTAGGCACATGTACAAATGCTGAGACAAATTTATCTCTCGTCTTCACGATTTACACAACAACTGAGCAACGAAGATAGCATTCTTATCTCGTGAAAGTTACATGTGTACCAACAATACAATCAATATCAGAGACTCGATTCAGATATTCAGCAGCCTGTATCAGTATTTTACATGTACAGTACACGTACGTGTACACGCACATGCACACGAACTATTTTTTGTTTTGTATTTCCGAACAATATATTTTTCGTTTTGATGAATACAGAGGTCAGCAGAAAAGAGTTTCGATAACCATCTAAATATATGGCAGACTGAATTGATTTCACCCATGACTTATATTAACACAATCCAAATACATGTACATGTAGACTACGTGTATATACTGCATGAGACTTTCAAAGGCAAGTTTGCACACAAATACACTCCCAGATCCTTCAAAATTGATCTGGGTGATTCGAAGGATTTTGTAGGATTGAGGACCAATCAAGCACAACTGATTCGTCCTGTTGGCATTTTAAATTGTATTCTCTTTTCTAAGGAGTCATGTTTAAGCAAAAGTCAAAGTCTCTGCAAGTTCCAAATATAGTACACCTGTTCATAAATTTGGAATAAAAAAAATTATACTTTTTTTTCAACATGACGCTCAATTTTACTTTGAAATGCCAGAATGAAAATGTACCCCAAAATAAAAAAACTATCTCATAAACATGTTCGCAGCACATACAAAACTAGTTGGATATGTGTGTGGAGATATTAATCGTTTATCATAATTAAATTTTGTCAACTTCAAATAAGTTTCTCAATTTATCATTTTGGGAAATTCATTCAGAAGTGTGTCATATTAGGGAACTCTGAGCCTGACCTTGTGCCCAATTTTTCCGGACACCAAATTTTTTGAATTTCTGACTTAATTTAAATGACATAAAAAAGTCACACGGTTTCCACAGCAAGTTGTAGCCACGTAATATATATATATATATATATATATATATATATATATATATATATATATATATATATATATATATATATATATATATATATATATATATATATATATATATATATATATATATATATGTTGTACTAATTCAGGGGCGGATCCAGAAATGCTTGGGGGGGGGTAAGAACCGTCTGATACAATTAATAACGCCTGCAGAATGTCATCTTTTTTTATTATTACTAAATTAAATTTAAAAAAAATGGGGTGGGGGCTGTCAGAGCAGGGGAGGGATTCGACCCAAGCCCTCCCCTCTGGATCTGCGCCTGTGATTAATATATAACTTAATGAATTTGAGGATTGCCAACAAAGATGCTTGGAAGCACTGCATGAGGAAATTCGGGCAAAAATCGAAGTGTTCTACTGCGTTTGGACAACGCTGAAAATGGGGCTTGATTTCCCTGGAATTCACGGTTCAGAGAAACAAACCTAATTGTCTTCCTACATAGTGATAGATTTTGGAAGATTAGGAACCCTCCGAAAGGTACACCTGGAAAAAAAGGAAGTTAAATTTTGTTGTTCTTAATTAAAGGAAGAGCAATCAAAATAGCACTATTAAAATGTTACGCTAATAGATTTGATAAAGACACGGAAAACATCCATGATCCATGATGTGCACTTTCTTGAATCTTGTACTACTTTTGTATTCTAAACTAAACAAGCACACAGTACGTCCTGAACTGATAATTGAATTTACATGTAGCTCAGCGACCCCCGGCTCTGAAGATCATCGTTAATCTAATTGTTGACATTTCAAATGAGTATCGGAGCCGAGGTTTGATTTCGATTCAATACAATTTCAATTCAACTCAACATTTACTTCCATGACTCAACATTTTCCGACGTTTCCATTTTCTGATTTTCTGCTTTTATAGCTGGAAGGCAGATTTTTCTCCTTTTCTCCTTTCAGAAAAGCAGATAAGCCGATCGAACGTTTTGACAACACTGTTTTCTGCTTTTCAAAACCCAGAAAGATTTCACTTATTTAGGCGGCAGGTGAGTGGCCATTTGCTTTTCTGATGGGCGGCCGTAAAGCTGACGTGTTGCCTCTGAGGTGCCGGTCAAGTTTTGCCCACAAGCAGAAAATAAAAACTTTGAAAATGTTCGATCTGCTTTTCTGCTCCCCGAGCAAGAGAAAAAAAATGTCACTTTTTCGTCCGCCAACAAAGAAGGAAAAGTGAAACCTTCCGCTTTTTAGGTAGCAGAAAAGCAGAAGAACAGATCTTAATAAAAGGTAGCAGAAAGGCAGAAAAGCAGAAAATGGAACCTTCGAAAATGTTCAATCTGAGTTTCTTGCTACTCTGAAAGCAGAAAGGCAGATGTCCACAATCGTCCTCAATGCATACTACATGTGCAACCACAAATTCAGAGCATGGAGGGATGTTTAAAACATTTACTGACTTGACTTCAGGGTATTTAATCATCAGGCCAAGAAGGATGGACTGCGCTGCACTCGACAAGCTCGACCCTCGACCACGAATTCAAGTTGAACCATGCACAATAGCGCCAAACCAGGCAGTGTACCGTAAAACCTGGATTGGTGGCGTGATATGGATGAAATTCAATACTCTTTTTGTGCCACTATTATAAAAGCCCCACCACCGAGTGAATAAGCCTGTTTGACATTTCACTTGCGCCTGTGCAAACTCTTATGAACAATGCAATTTTTTGGGATAAACAGAACACGTGGTCCAATAGTCCAATAGATAGCAAGCTTGTAACAGCATCACGTGGGTTTCGTCCAAAATTCTGTCGGCAATTCATTGCTAACACGAGTGGTCGAATTCGCATAGTGCGGGCTGTTAATGTTGTGAGCAATTTGCGTAAGAGCTGGCATTATAGTTAAACATGCATTGGTGGCGTGATATAGATGAAATTCAACAATTGTTTTGAGTCACGATCACAAGCTCTAAAGGCCCTGTCACACTGTCTGCGATCTTATATGCGCTCTCACTGCGTCCTTGAAAAATAGCTGGGGCGCAACAACAACTACTAGATTGTAGCGACAACTACATATAGGTCGCCAGATAGGCTAGGCGCCAGAGGGTCTTCATGGTCTCCGATGAGCGCCAAGGTCTTTGAACATGCTCAAAACAATCGCAACACCTCTGCGCCCTGGCCAGGACGTCGTAACGACGCATCTTGGGCGCTGTGCGAGCGTGAATCGTGCGATATTGAAGTGGCATTGAGGCAGCCTATAGGCGCAAGGCAGTCGATGTAGTCTCCATGAGAAAGTAACTCGACTGCGATGAACTTGTAGAATAATTTTGAAACTGGACTGTGTATTGACCGTTTTGTCGTGGACTGGTGGTATTTAATTTTATACAGTGCAAGTGACGTCACATGAGCGTATTTTGGTCGCGCGACGCGAGCAGGACGTATCAACAGCGAGCAGAGCGTAGGGGGAGAGGGGGGGGGGAGATTGTTGCATCAAACTTTAATTTTGATTGGCTGAAAAAAACACATACATGTAAAGGCCACTCTATGCTATTCACCCGACCTCGTAGGCGTCGACAATTCGAGCAGTACGTTCATCAGCTGCCTTTTCCCAAAACAAGAGGACAATCTTTTCCAATATTTTTGGGTTCAAGTATGCGACCGAAAAGAATTAATACTCAGATCATTTGCATAAAAAAAGCTCATGGAAAGACACATTCCAGTCGCCACATCCTATTTTTATACAGTGCGTTTAAAATTCCAATGTATTTCTACCTCCATGGTTGACACATGCTACTGATCCGGTGACCGGTGAACAATAGGCAGAGCTCCCCTAAATAAAGAGCGGCTGCGCACGCGGTGTGCGTTTGGCATTCGTTTCTTCGCGGGCATTAAGATGGCAGAGTTTCGTCGAGGAGTGAATGTTCCGAGTTGTCCAAGTAAGTTGCCGTTTTTTTAACCTGACACTTAACAGTTATGCTACCATAAATAATACCAAAATCTTGTGATTACACTCTGGCCACTTTTTGAGGGAATTTAAAATTTTAGAGGCGTATTTTGTTCATATATGAGAGAAAAAGGGAAATACTTCAGGAGGGAGAAATTTCAGCACGGCTACTTTCAACTTTGCTTTGGACGTGACTGGCATGCTGGCTGTAGCCCCATATTTGGCCAATTTACTGTACTACCTCCGTAAATAAGGGCTACACTTGGAAAATGTACCTGGAAATGTAGAACGTAATTGTCAAATTTTGATTTTCACATTTAGACTATATTTCGCTTTATAGAAGCAGGCTCACACTCTTCTTAATTAAAGTCCGGCCTTTCTCAGACGTCTATTTTTCATGGGAAAAAATGTTGCAATCTGACACAACTTTTTTCTTTATATTGTTGATGTACCCTAACGTGGCGCGGCCCCTAACGTGGCGCACTTTTATTTTTCGCCTGTAGCGCCTAGCTAGAGCAAAAGTTTTAACTGAAATTTCACAGAACGTGAAATTTCATCAAGTTCTAAACACTCCCGTTCATAAATCGCGAGTTTATTTACCCGTTACAAAGTTAAAAGAAAAAATTATTTTGGCGTGATTTTCCGATTTTATTTTCAAGTGCAAAGTGAACCCTTTGAAAATGCCCCGAAAAATAAGAAAATAATTTTCTGACAAACATCTGGCTGGGTTTGTAAGTAAAGATAATAATGATTTATCAGAATTTATCAAGTTTACAGAAATTCTTAAATATTAATTTGGAATTTTCTGAGATTTATTCAAGTGCGCCACGTTAGGGAACACTCCGCCAATTTGTGCCCAATTTCCGGACGCGACCGTTTTTGCATTTCGGATTAAATTTTATGAAACCAAAATTGCTCACAGAGGTTAAATAGCAAGCATTAAAAAGGTAAAAGTACCAGCATTTCACTGCATGAATTTGAGGTTTATCAACAAAGAGGTTTGGCAACACTACACGAGGAAAGTTGGGTAAGCTTCGAAGTGCGCCACGTTAGGGAACACGACTATATATCATCTCAATGAAGGTCAGTCATTGCGAAAATGACAAGACATGAATCTGGGACTAAGAAACATTTCAAATTTTGTTGGGAAATACTTTTAAAAAATTCTACATTTTCGGGTACATGTTCCAAGTGTGGCCCTTATTTTTACGGAGATATAGTAAATTTGCCACATTTACATGTATGGGGCTAGACTGGCTGGCGTGGCTTTGTACAAACGCAGTGGCTATTGTTACGGCAGCCGTAATGCATTTCCCATTTTCTATTGTTACGGTAGACTGCAACTTTAATAAAAACATGACAAGAAAATATAAAATTAGAAGGAAAAAAGTGAATTTGAACGTTATGAAATTCGGACTTTATTTCCCTTTTAAAAAAAATCCTCCAAAGCCTCAGGTTAGAAAAGGAAAAAAAATTCTAGTGTAAAACTGAGCTTCGAACCCGCAACCTCGCGGTGCGAAATCCTACCCTCTATCGACTGAGCTGTTGCACTGCTCGCTACAACGTGTGGAAACAAATAATTATACCTGCGTGCGTATCAAAAAAGTATCGTAGAGGGCGCTAAACAACGACTGCCGTAACGATAGCCACTTCGTTGTACAAATTTATTTGGGATATATGCGTGGCTTTGTACAATTTTTGGGGGGATATATGTGCAGACATTCTCTTGAAATAAATAAACATGGGGTTGTATCAACAGAAATAATTCCATACATGGACATCTCTAATTTTCCCCCGGAGTGACATCAGCCATCAGAAAGTGATAAACGTGTCCTAAAAATTTGAATTTAGCAGGGAAAACATTGAAGCATTTACTGAGAATACAATAGGATTTTTTTCCAGGCATGGAATTCTTTGTTTGGGGGGGGGGGGGGGGTTGAGGACACCAAAATAATAATTTCCAATTAAACCAAACTTTCACTAAATCTAGGCCTGCACCAGCCCCATAAATGTGGCGCAAATAAAGTTTGAATTTAAGATACTGATTTAAAACGTATTTGGCACAAAAACGTGAGCCATATAATTTCTGGGAAAGAATTAGTCCAAATAACTTGGACCCTAGAAATCGCCTTTTTTGACATTGGAAAACTATCACCAGACCATTTCCCAATGTTAAAAGGTTAGGGTCGAAGTTACTCGAATTACGAAAGAATCAGGGGAAAGAATGTTGCATCCTGACGCCACTTGTTTCATCATAATGTTATCTCAATAAAGGTCAGTCATTGAAAAATGTTGAAAAGGCATGAATCTGGGACTGCGAAACATTTGTAATTTTGTTAGCAAATACCTTGAGAATGTTCTTGACTCTCAAAAGAGTATGTACACAATCTAATAATTAAGTGGTGCCTGGATACTTCATTCTTTCCAACCCTACTCCCTATCTAGCCCCATAATGTAGCTTAAATACTTGACTATGGGCTTCTACTTAATGTGAGCCATATGATGCTGATAACTACGTACGATGAAAAGTTGATTTCGAGGAAATCAAAATAGGGACTGTTTTTTTTCACTTGATATTCACCAAAGAATGTATCACCGTAGAATATAGTTAATAGTCAGGAAAAAACGAACTCTGTATCTGTAAGTGTCTTATTTTCGGGCGAAATTTGCAGTGAGTTCGTCCAAACAAGATTGCACTTGACCATCTGATTTTCCCTGGTCATTAACCAGGTAAATATCTTCCACAGTCAATATCCAGTGAAATTATAGTGAAGAGGAAGTCCAGTATTTGAGCCACATATATGGGGCTAGGCCCACCCCTAATCTACTCAGTCACAAACTTACAGTATGACCTTTCTCAAACAAAATGATTGAATTCTCATTCGATGTACATTTGTAGCTGACCCATGTTGCACAACTTTTTCCCAAACAAAACCAAAATTCAAAACCAAATACTCAATTTTCTCGCAACCAAAATATCCCTTCAATTCACTATTGAGCAAAGATTGTATATGCTAATTTGTGTCACTTTTGTTACAACAGCACAACTTGACAGAGGTTTTGACAGCTTAAGTACTGAAGTAGAGGCCTGAGGACAAGATTCTTGCAGTGGTGAACATGCACAGTACCCCTGGTTTGCAAGAAATGACAGAACTGATGGGGGTAGAGGACTACAGGACCGTTAATGGAAGCAAGTACCGGTAAGTACTACTGTATTATACATCACAACTCCAATTTCAACCTAACTCCCTAGGGGCTATACATGCAAAATCATATTGAAATTGGTGGATTCAGGACTGTTATGGGTTATTAAATTAATCAAAATGATATAGTGCATACCAAGAGTCATAGGATTTTTTTTCTCCACTCCTAAGGTTAAAGAAGTAGTGCTCCTTTTTTTCTTCTTTTTTTAAACAACTATAGACCAAAACAGCTCTGTAAAAGTTTATTCAGGGAAAGTTCACAAAGTAATTTTTAAGAACCAGTATATATGTCTTGAGTGTTTTTGAAAATCATGCCGAGTTTTAGTCAGTTCAGACGTTTGTTTTAAAATTCCTTCCTTCCCATAATTGACAAGTTACTGTGTGACTACTAAAAACAAAACAAAACATTTTATCCCCCCAATTTTTTTTATATTTTGTAGAAAACATGTTGAGGTATAATTTTCATCAAAGTTTGTCTCAAGTTCACTTGATCCACAAGGTCAAATTCAAGTTCAAAGTAAAGGTCAAAAAGTCATACTTCAAATTACTCTAACATGAAAAGTAATGGTAAATTTGGATTCCTTATGATGTTACCCTTTTAAAAAAAACCAAGATCAACAAATTTGGCCCACAGGTTATGGAAATATGGTCATTTAAAAATTGGTGGCCACACCCATTTTGACTAAAATTGCCAAATAATGGTGGGAGGTAGCGCGAAACTAGCGTAGGCTAAAACTTAAAATATCAGCTTTTTCAGCCTAAATTAACCCCATATACTAAATATGAGCAATTTTGAAGGGTTTTTGAAGAAAACAGTGAAAGAAGGCCTTTTCATCATTGGAAATTTCCATTATTATTTTTTTTTTATTTGGCGAAGCATGCGCAAGCGTTGACACGACACACACGTTACTATAATTCGTCAGTTCAGTGTGCGACATTGCGTAGCTGCAATCTGCTCAGTGAGAACGTGTCTCGTGTGCTGAATGTCAGTGCCCAATTCAAAACATGACACAGCAGATACGTTGATACCGCTTCGTGTTGTGCGTACCCAGAGCCGTTTGAAAGCATTCAAACGTACGTGTGCGTGTATCTGTTTCTACTCCTCACCATGGGATGCGTGTGCATTCTCCGCGAAACTTTGGCTGCGCGAATATGCAGACAACGCTGATTGTGTGTTAGGAATAATATCAAAACGCTCATTACCTGAAATACTGTGATATGATTGGCTTCTACCGAAATCGGGAGAAGCCAATCACAGCGAATATTAATTTCCATAGACTATGTACAAACGTGGAACAAACCAGCGCATACGCTTGGCAGATTGACCAAGTCTGGATAGGACATGTGCGTCCGAACAGCGTCCGCGCGCGCAGGTTTTTTAAAAGGGTAAACTTTCGAACGGAGGATTAAAAAATGAAGTTGGGTTTTCTTCGGTTTCTTTGTCATTTTTGAAAGAATAAAAGAAACAGATCTAAATTGATCAAAATCGACGAGGAGTATAGTCAAGGTGTGCGCAGCACTAGATTGCTGGAGTCGGGAAGTAAGGAGCGTTGAAGAATAGGACAATTATTCGCAAGTAAGTTTTTTTTTTTAACGAGGCCTACATGGCATGGAGGAATAGAACATGGGAATGACAAAACAAATTATACTATCGTTAATGTTGTCGCTCTGAGTTTGAGGAGATGGAGGCCTGTGAGGTAGCGAGTGAGATATTTTGTTCAAATTCCATGCGATCTAGGCCTGTCATGCTGGTCGGCATCATTTTTTTTTTTTAAGACAAAGGCCTAAACGTGCATGACTGTCCCGGCAATGGCAATGAACAAAAGTTGACTTGTTTAAAATAGTTTATTTGAATAACTTTTATAACTTTTATATGCAAAATCTTATTGAATTATGTCTGCCTAATTGGCTTAACGCCTACCGAAATGTTTGTATTCTTTTTTTTATAAAGAGAAACCGAGGAGATGTTTATGCTAACTTACTGCACAAACAAAGAACCTCAGCAAAGCCATAGCAAAAACCACCAGCTGCAGGACGATATCCGAGACGGACGAAAACTGGAAAACTTCACGGAGGGATGGAATCGACTGTATCATCCACTGATTGGAACATGTGATGTGATAGGCATCTGAGAGTTTGACTTAAAGGGAGAATACAACATTTGCAAGCACCAAAAAATAAAACTACCAAGTTTTTACGAAAGCTCTTAGAGGATGTTGGTAAATGACAGTCTAAAGCACCCTGTAAAATTATGGCAACTGGTGTGAAGTCATTTTCAAGTAAATGGTATTTCTGTTTACATTTCCAATGGTGGTCGGCCGACCACCGTTGGAAAAACCTGACTATTTTTCAAAGGCTGCTCCAAATTTACCATTTTTTTTCAGTCCAAATTTTGTTTGCTATTGGTTGCATGTTCATGAATGGGGGCAGGCCAGCTAGACTGGTTCCCTTACCGTACAATTTTCCTGCATCTATAAATTGATCCCTACTTTTCAGTGGAGTCAGGGAACCAGACCACTTGAACATTTTTGTTTTTCTTGGCTTTTCCAGCATTTTCGAACACAAAACTTCAAACATGTCAGTGCAACAATAATTTGATTTATTATACTTATCCCTCAAATAGTTCATTTCTGGAAATTAAAGCAAAAGCCAATGATGTACATTCCCTTTAATCAATAATTCTTCCGCGATGTGGATCTGTTAACATTGATTGATTTTTTGTGGACAAGTATTGTGGGCAAGTATTTTTTATGAGCTCCCAAGATGACTGTCACATTATTGACAGTTTGTATGGTGAAGAAAGCAATGAGTACTTTTACGGTTTGAAATTATATTGTGTACGCCGTTATGTAAGATTACTAGCCATTAATACACCGTCATATTCACTCACAAAAATGATTCCCATTACACTTACAAGTAATTATATTTATTTTCAGAAGTATAGCTAAACATTAAATTATAAACAAGACCATGCGTAGCTTGAATTGTTCTTTGACAAAACTAGTATAGTACTATTTTGGTTTGTGATTCATCTCCTTTCAAACAATATCACAAGAGGTGAACGATGTCATTCCCTGATCAATCTAGGGACGAGAAGAAGTTTTTACTGATTACTTTGTAAAATTAAGTTTTTTTTTTACCTTTTAGATTTTAATTGGTTTAGGTTCGGGTTTTTAATAAATATATCAATCATTTGATTTTGAATGAATCTCCATGCTATTTCTTGTGTGAGTGTTCAGTGAAAAAAATATGATGTCATTTCAGCATGTTATGAATACAATTATTCATTTCATTGATGTCAGTGTGCTCTAATGACCAATGTGCCAAAAATGAAATAGCAATTTACTTACAATCATTTTTGGGAGGAGGAGGGATTTAAACAAAATAAGGGAAAAGGAAATGGGGGGTTCTTGAATTTCGAAAATGCATAATAAGAAAATGTATATCCATTGAGGGTAACTCTTCATCATTCAGTTATTTTTTTTAAAGATTTGTTTTGGAGGAGTGCTTGTACTCCCTCCTGTAAGAAAAAATTCACTCGATAATCCATTTTCTATTAAGTAAACAAAGTGAAAGCACAATGCGCGTTTACCCGTCTGACAGTAAACGCGCCCCCATTGTTCGGCCGCGCATTCGTGCACACACAGTGCGCGACCCGATTCGAGTTCATGCCTGCATGTTAGAAAATACCAGCCTATTGTCCTTGGGTTGTATAGCTTACGTCGGGTACTAAATTTAGCTTTGGAAATTTCCAAAAAATCTTTCGCAATTCAGTATTTCCGTGTCATTTCAACATAATATGTTGATAGGTACGACCCCATTCGAGTTCATGCCTGTATTGTTAGAAAATACCAGCCTATTGTCCTCGGGTTGTATAGCTTACATCAGGTACTAAATTTAGCTTTGCAAATTTCCAGAAAATCTTTTGCAATTCAGTATTTCCGTGTCATTTCAACATAATATGTTGATAGGTACGGACGCTCAACCTGCAGTCACCAGCCAAAAGGTAAATTGTTTTTAACATTTATAAGTCTGGCGATTACATGTTGATTTTGATGTTCTTTATAAAACCTAGACGATCACTAAAAGTCAGCCACCCATTAGTTTATGTGATGTTTGTGACAAAAACGTTGAGTGTAAATGCTTATTTTACCTCTACTGATTTTTCAGATGATGACTACCCATCGCAACTTGTGAAAAAGAGGCAAGGCGGCTTTATAACTTTGCTAAGATATTTTTAAAAAGTAACTTAAAAGTGTACCATTTTGATATATCTATATGATATAAAAATTGGCCAAAACGCTTACTCACTAAATATAATTATGATGTCATAAGGGTATTGTTGTAGTATCGGGTTTAATTATTCATGGGAACACCCCTTGGTTTATCCCTTGGTGTGACCCAACCCTTGGAGCATGCGCTGAGCGGTCCTCTTATGCCCTTTGACCCCCCAAATCCCGCGCACAAGAACATCATGGAGAACTGACAACAACCGAGGCATAACCTGACAACTTGTGCCGTTTTCGGGAGCTATTCCGGAACCTAGTGGTAGTTTACTGAGGCCTGTACGATCCCTTGACGACCGTCGGAGGTAGTCCAATCGAAGATAGGGTGAGTCGACCCGGAAAACACTACATCGGCGTTGTAGACACGATCGCTTTCTACGAACACTGACCAAAGTTTGTGGCGTGTTGGGACCACGAGGCCGCCGGGCATCCAGCTCGTTCAAGACGGTAGCGTCAGTATCACACTGGGAGGAAGGTACATTATCATAATTTATGCTTACGTTACCATTTCGCTATGTAGGTCATTTGGCATCACTGGAAAACATGAATTATGCAGTACGTATGCACGTGGTGTTCTAGATGATGGTAGTAGATGCATACCACCTTTACTTGTTGCGGACACTGAGATCAGGCTTTATGTATGGGCTCCTGAAAACTGTGCAGAAGCCTCGAGTGTAAAACAGTTCTCGTTTCATTTATTTAAATTAAACAGCACTACAGGGTGAGTTAAAAAAAAAGCTGAACCCAAACCTCCAAAAATATATTTCATATTAAAAAAGATATGTAGTGCCAAAATAAGTATAATGACTGGAAAACCTATTCCAGAAACTCCTTTAGATAAAATTTTTTTTTCTGAAATTGCTCAATTCCTTCAAATAATATCACCATTAAAACGCAATGACCCT
Source organism: Patiria pectinifera (assembly GCA_029964075.1). NCBI lineage: Eukaryota > Metazoa > Echinodermata > Asteroidea > Valvatida > Asterinidae > Patiria > Patiria pectinifera. The sequence goes on from CM057142.1 coordinate 40,240,669, forward strand.
AAAACCTGCTTCGTCAAAAAAGAGCAATTTATTGTGCATCTTTCTGACTGTTTGGAATAACGAAGAAATTGACACAGAATACTTGTTTCAATACTGTCAACACCTAGTAGTAATCGCTCTAGCAATTCGAAAACAAAATATGATTTATAAAATCCACTTTTTTTAAAAGATGGGCCTTCAAAAGAACTTTGTTGAATATTTTGTAACTTTTAAACTGAGGTTCAAGTTATCCCTCAGTGCTGATGTTTGACGAAGTTGAAATCAGGTTATAGTTGTTCAATTAAGCACCGGCCGGCCAAGTTACAAATTTTAGCACTTTTGTTGCAAACGAAAAAGTGAACAGCTGACATTGCTGTTTTTAAACTACTTTACAGGCCACGTACAATTCCTTGTAAGTTTGCATGGACATGGACTATCAGAACTGAAATGTTCCTAAAAAGGAACGGGAATCATTTTGTATCAAGATCCTCTATCTACAAAATGAATAAACTAGAAAGAAAAAAATGCATTGTCGATGGCGTTTTTGTTTTTATGCCGTTCAAATGTAATGTACTGATTTGATCAGGGTTCGACTTTGAACTTTTTTCACTAGCCCCGGCGCCGCCACTTCTGAATGTGCTTGCCCGCCGCGTTGTCCTTTGATAGAGTATCCTGAGGTAATCTTGTCAGTGTTTAATAAACAGATCTAATTATTTAACCATAAATTGATACGGCAACAGATTTGCTTTCTGAATCCAATGATTTATTTCTTCCTTTCTTTTCATCTTTGCCCGTAGCTGCACTAATAATGTTTGACTCGCCAAACTTGATGAGCAGCTTTAAGCTTTGCTAGCCTGGCTATCGTATGCGCATACGACATGGCGCATGGCCTCCATGCGTACGACGGCTGTTGGCACGGATCTACATAATTCATGTTCTAGCGACGTCATACGACCTGCTCATCAACTTGGTGACGTAGGCATAAATTATGATAAGTGACCTTCCTCCCAGTGTAATACCGACGCTACCGTTCAAGACAGCCGGGTTGGGGAGGGATTTTTCCCATAGGGGCTTGAGGACTGCGCTGCGTTGCTCTAGTATTTGTTTACCCAATTGTTAATGATATCTGGAAACGTGTCTAGTAGGATTGCACGTTTCAGTGACCCAATTTTGTGATTTATTTTTTGTAAAATCAGTTCGTTTTCGCTAATGTTAGCAGCCGTAACGTAAGGGCAGTTCCGATTAGGTGATTTCGATTTCGGTTAGTCGATTCGTGCAGTATCACGCACGTGGAGATTTCGTATCGTTCGGAGAATTTTGAGTATGTAGTCGATTTCGATTAATCGATTTTTGTAATTACACGTGGTTTTGGTGACAGCTGAGTTTTTTTGCGAGGATTTTTAGCAAGCCCAGTGTCGCTTCGTTTCTTCGTTTTTTTTGTCTTTTTGCAACCAGAGGCAGAGCTCGTTTTTGTTTTTTCCAAGAAGAAGAAGGATTCTCGTTTTCGTTTGTCGCCAAGAAGATTCAGAAGAAGAAAAGGCGTTTGTTCGTTTTTGTTTAGGCCTAGAATTACGTAGCAATTACCAAGGCCTAGTGAGAAGCATTGATTGAAACATTAAGTTTAAAATCCCATAAGGCTTGGGAAGTAAAAGAATATTTGTTTTTCCCCTGTTTTGGCTTTGATAAGTTTGTTTTTCACGTTTTTTGTCAGTTTTGGAAAGACATAGATGTCCACGGAGGTTCGTCGGTATATCAGAATATATTCTTTTTCTTGAAGAGTTTGCTGTTTTTGTGGTAGACCTACATGTGATTTATAGTTGCTAGGTCTAGTTAAAGAAGGTACAGTCGCATTGTGTTAAGTAAAAACAGCATTAAGAAGTTTGCATTGGTTGTTAGGTGTTATTGTTGAATCCAAAAAAAAAGGTTTGAGTTGTTCATTGTTGTAAAGAGTAAGAAGTAAAAGACTAAACAAAGAGCAGTGAGGGTTAGAATAAAGAAATAAAACAGGAGAACCCTAACGTACTGCTTTTCAGTTCAAGATGGAGAAGATACCCATCAATTATTGTTCTTACCGGGACTTAATTAATGTTCCTGGTGTTGGAGATGCTCTAGCATCTAGCCCTACATTCCTTTCTCGGAGGGAAGTCACCCAGTCAACATGGCATCCCCGAGGTCCAGGTTGAGACGAATGCCTCAGGCCAAGGCTTCTGCTCCCAGTCAGATGTCATTGTTTCAAGATGCATGGAGCAATCTTTAGGGTGGGACTCAGAAGTTTGATCCGTTGATATCAAGGTTTCCGGAGTCGCCATATCCCTTCGACAGTTATCCACCGCACCCGCCAAGTCCATATGCGTACTCAGCACATCCGCAGGAGGCAAATTGCTTGCGTGAAGAAGTGCGACCAGTCCCCTTTGGTCAAGATGCCTCCGCCACTTGGTCAAGCAAACCTGCGTTTGTTAAGTGGAGGGATGGTGCCTCAACGCCCAAACATCCAACTCTACTGAAGACGATCACATACGACGGAAAGAGCAGCTGGCAGGCTTTCATCGCTAAGTTTTCATCCTACGCCGATGAATGCAACTGGTCGGCAAAACAGCGGAAGAATAACCTCTGTTGGTGTTTGGAGGCCAAGGCAAGCAAGTTCTACGCCATGCTGAGTGAGCGAGAGCCAAAGCTGGAGTACTTTGATCTCATCAAGAAGATGGAGAAGAGGTTTGGATTGCGGGACCTACCAGAGGCGACCCAGATGCAGTTCAATTATGCCAAACAGTCATCTGAGGAGACCATCCTGGACTGGGCCGACCGAGTGCTCTACATGCATGGCGGCTCGCGCCTTTCCAAATCTTCCAGAGATGCATGTCCAAAAGCAGGTGGTATTGAAGTTTTGCCAGGGCTGTTCCGATCGGGAGGCTGGCCAGTACACCATCAACTCTAGGCCTGCTACCATTGAAGCTGCCGTAGATTATGTGAAGTGGTTTCAGCATACACGATCGAGAGCTATCTATGGAAGGTCCAGGAAGGATGTACATGTAAATGAGATGATGTTCACTCAAGAGGTGGAGGGTGTGGGAGCGAACTTGTGTGAGGTGGGGATCACCACACAGACACCGCCAAGACATCCAAATTCAGGTGACTTCACAGCTCTTGACAAGAGAATAACAGCCCTTGAAGACCAGTTCAAGTCCATCCAGGGGTCTTTGGATAAGTTGACTGCTCTTGCAACTCACCGCCCTCGTGAGCGATCAAGGTCACCAGCCATTGACATGTCCCGAAGTCCTTGCTTCCAGTGTGGAAAGTTAGGTCACTTAAGACGGGATTGCCCCGGTGTCAAGACGGAGAAGACAGTCTCCTTCGTAGATGATCAGTCAAACTACAGCGGGTCGGAGGGCAAGGCCAATCTCCGCCCCGAGCAACTACCGGCCGATCACCAACGATAGACACACCAACCAGTTCAGTCACTCTTGTTGATTCAGGTCCCTCTGTGCATTGATCACCTTCATCCAGTGCTGGGCATGTTTCAAAAGTGGTCATCATAGAGGTAAAAAATTAAAAAGCCCTAAACAAGATTTACAAATGCTTATTTTTAAAGCTGATTAACCTAATTTTACTATTTCGGATAAAAAAAATTAAATTTACATACTTATCTCAGTGAAAAGTTGCTTTAATAATGTGGCCAGTGAAATCAATTCATGTCGGACGGAATTTTTTGCATTTAAAGAAAACCCTTCTCATAATAAGTACAAATGCCTTGAATTCTATCTTTTCCACAAAAACAATAACTTAGATTGTCTTCAGTCATTATCCATTTCATCATTATTGTTGCTGCCGTAAATCTTGGTATTTCGTTTCAAGCAATAATTTTTGTTGTCAAGATTTCCGTCCGACATGCTTAAGGTTGTTAAAATGTTGTTTTTTTTTAATTTACTTGTTTTAATAAAAAGGCAAATATTGTCAAGTATCAATGAATAGACTCAGTATTAACACCAACAAAAAGTTTTATGTTTCACCTTGTCACCCTTCGAGATAAAGTGAATAAAAGCGCTTTCCGTCCGACATGCATGTCGGACGGAATGGTATATGTCGGACGGAAATGGACTTTATATTCCAAGATAGTTGTGCCTCGGGGAACTGATATTAATAATTGTTCATTAATAAACATAAAGTAGGGGATAAAGAACTTTTACCAAGTTAATATTGTTCTTTGCTCATTTCAGTACCATCCAAGCAAAGCCTACACAGGACAGTAAGATTCCGTCCGACATGCGCAAATCCAAATTAGGCAAAGTTGAACAGGCTGACTTGTTTGGCAGCCTACTGACCAGTCACACACCTGGGCGTTTCCAATAATTACAAAAACATGAATATGCAACCTTCTAGATTCATGGGAATTAAACTGTGCAATGTACATTAATCATAATCATGTACATTTTATTCTTTTTGGACTGATGATGGCTTTACATATTTTTGTTAAGATAGTGAGGTTCGGTAGACATTATTACAATGTACCGTAGGTGAGGGAATTTAAACTGTATCCAGGTAATTTGGCAAGTACATGTACCGGTATGTGTGTGTAACACTCACCTATACTGGCATATATGTTTTTTATTAATATTAATAAAGCAAACATGTCTATTGTGTTACATGAAATTAATAATTTGGAAATTATCGTTATAATGTGTCAGAGCAGTGAAACAATGCTGTTAGCTGTATAATGCTATACTTATACAGAGCATCAATGCATCCAGAAGAGTGCCATGCCAAAGAAAGAGAGCGGAATAGCAAGATCAGGGAGCAATTACACATGAAACAAAAAACAAGGAGAAATGAACTTGTGAAATTTAAGGATAGAACACACAAAAACAAAGTGTGCCAAAATGAAGCTGTGTAGCCCCCCCCCCCCAATATTTTATAATGATTCCCATTATTTGCCTTTCTTCACTAGCAGTTAACCCCCCCCCCAACCAGGGGCGGATCCAGGAATTTTCCCCCCGGGGGGGGGGGGGGGGTTTCATCGGCAAAAAGATCTGAAATATAGACAGGGTTTTTGTTCTCTGGACACTTGGGGGGGGGGGGGGGGGGGACTTGTACATGTACCATACATTCAATGGGGCGCTGTTCAATCCGACAATTATTAACAATATATCACAAAATGGTGTACATACCGGTACATGTATGTATGTATGCCCCCTAAACAAGCTGGCTCTGTCCGTATTTTGTGCAAAGGTGAACATTAGGCCTATTGCCGGTTAAAAAAAATTGGGTGTCGGAGTGGGAGGTTTAACATTTTTTCTCCATTAATTTCTATGGGAAAACAATTTTTTTTACAGAGCTGGGTTTTGTTTTTAGCCCCAAACCCCGAATCCACACCTGCCCCCCACCCACAATATTTTTCAAAGAGTGCCCTTTTCGTATAAACGAGGGTCCTTTTTTAGCATGCCTTTTGTGAGTGCCCAATGCGAAAAATTGCGCGAATATTGGCAATTGTTCCTGTATAAATTAAATATATTTTAAACCACCAGTAGTAATATTCTGAATGCATTTTGTCAGAAAATTTAGACATTGTACATGGACCTGAAGTAGATAATATTTGTCAGCTAAAAAAACCTGTCTGAAGATTGCAATTATTCATGTTTGTACAGAGGATGTAAACTGATATAATGAAAATCATGTCGGACGGAATGAAGCATGTCGGACGGATTTTTAATAATCTTTCTCACACAATTGTAAGAAGCTTGATTATTTGTTCATTATAAGTGCCCAGGTGGTAAGCACAGTCAACTACCTAAAGACCACTATCATTAAAATTAAGTTTCTTCAAACTTTGTTTTTGGGTCAACATAGTGATTCCGTCCGACATGATTTGTTCCGTCCGACATGGTGTGGCTTCAACTGAGCTTAACTGAATATGACATAGTGTTGTAGAGAAAATTTATACGTCAGCATAAGTAGTGATTGTTACTCTTCTTGACATAAAACATAGAAAAAAATTATCCCTCAAGTTTTGATAAAATCTGATTTTGTTTCTGAAATTCTGAGGAGGCTCATTTCTATCGATTCCGTCCGACATGTACACATTTTTCGTAATAACAGACAAACAAAAGTGTGGAATTTAGAAATAATGTTATGTGTCATTACTTAATATCTTTGGTGTTGTTTGAAATCAGAATAACATTTTAATGTATTCTAAAACAAAAATTGTTACATTTTGTTCTATCAAATTCCGTCCGACATGATTTGGGGACTTTTGAAACATGCCCTGCTGTAGTGGAAGCAGTTCCTTCCAGTCAGTCCACGTGGGAAGAGAGTACCAGTCAATTCTCTGAGATGATCACTCCGGTGCAGATTTTTCAGGAGTACATCGACAGCATGGATGTGGACTGTCCTGAGCAGTGCAGTGTTGGCATTGTTGGAGGTGAGGAACCCATGGAGGATTCAAAGCGCCTACTGGAGAATAAGAACAGTCCCAAGGTCTTCGGAGAGGGAAACCAACCTCCGAGAGTTTCTTCAGTGAAGGTTTGCAAGGTGACCATCACTCTCCCCCGAATTGTGTCCAGAATTGGGTCAAGGTACGAAAGTGGGACAATGCACAGGGCGACTGGGTTTACCTACTGGACACAGCAATGGGAATGGCCATGGACAAATGCACTTGTCCATTGCGCCGGAAGCAGTAACACAGTATTTCTGCTTCTCACCTGTATATATACCTGTGTATAGTTGTTAACACTTCCTACCTTAAGTAGGAGGTTTCCCTTGTTTATTCAGCACCTAGTTTAAGGGTGCGGCTTAGTCTATAAAACGGGGGTGGGGGGGTGGGGGTGGGGGAAAGAGAGAGTGTTGTAGTATTTCGGGTTAAATTATTCATGGGAACACCCCTTGGTTTATCCCTTAGAGTGACCCAACCCCAGCATGCGCTAAGCGGTCCTTTTATGCCCTTTGACCCCCCAAATCCCGCACACAAGAACATCATGGAGAACTGACAACAACCGAGGCATAAACACCTGACAACTTGTTCCGTTGTCGGGAGCTATTCCGGAACCTAGTGGTAGATTACTGAGGCCTGTACGATCCCTTGACGACCGTCAGAGGTATAGTCCAATTGCAGATAGGGTGAGTCGACCCCGGAAAACACTAGAGTATCAAGAGTTCTCCTCTTTTAAATATAGTAACATGATGTCATAGGAGAAGTGCACTTCTCCTCTTTTAAATACAGTAACATGATGTCATAGGAGAAGTGCACTTCTCCTCTTTTAAATATAGTAACATGATGTCATAGGAGAAGTGCACTTCTCCTCTTTTAAATATAGTAACATGATGTCATAGGAGAAGTGCACTTCTCCTCTTTTAAATATAGTAACATGATGTCATAGGAGAAGTGCACTTCTCCTCTTTTAAATACAGTAACATGATGTCATAGGAGAAGTGCACTTCTCCTCTTTTAAATCTCTGTTTTATAGATTATATTTTGTTAAAGTTACATGTGTTTTAATAAAGTTAAAACTTTGTTTTGTAAACCTAAGAAAACGTTCTTTGTTTATTTATGTAAGTATTGATAGAGGGCGCACCAGTCGCTGTGAGTCTGGGTAGAGATCACCAAGACGGCGACTTATATCAGAGATTAATCAATTTTATCACTAAATGATCAAATTATTTATAAGCAGCAAAATTTCCATTGATCTTCTCCTGTTGGTTATAAATACATGTTTTATATGTGTTGTGCAAAATGTAGGCTAACTCCATGCACACATCTCACTGTGAATGCATTTCATACCGTACTTTCATATGAAGAACTTTGTACATGAAACCCTATTGACCAATTTGTGACAAAAGTGAGATCCTGTAAAAAGGAGAATATAGCCAATCAACAGCCACGATTTTCAACCAATTGCTGAGAAGGCTTGGAGGGGCAACCAGCCAATAAGAATTCTTTTTCTGTGACACTTGGCAAGGCCTGGCTATGGGCCAATGAGACGTAGGGTTGGTTCTTTAAATTCTAGAAGTAGAAAGTTTAGGCGGGATGGAAAAGTTGCTGGCCATCACTTTTGACTCAGCCTCTGAAGAAACAACTTGGATAGCAAATTTTACTTCACAATTTGGGGCAGCGAGCACGATGACTCCTTTACCCACCCTCCCTCAAATCTGGTAGGCCAGGAGATGGCACGCTTACTATCATCGGCTTTCTCGCCTCACACTCATAGGGCATATGCATCGGGTTGGAGTGCATTTTGTAGATTTAGAAAAAACATGTATACGAACAAACTTGCCCGCTTCTGTAGCAGAAACTAGAGAATTCGTTGCTTGGTTATCCTTACAAGGTTTGGCACACGCCACTATTACCACTTACGTTTGTGGGGTTGGCTATTATAAAATTCGGGGGTGGCCTGACCCTACTAAAGATTTCATTGTTTCCAAACTCATGCAAGGCTGTCGCAGGGATTGCAACAGGGTCGATGAACGCCTGCCAATGTCTCTACTGTTGCTTGCCCAAATTATTGAGGCATTTACACATGTATGTTTCTCACATTATGAAGCTACACTCTTTAAAGCTGCAGTGACGTGTGCATTCTTTGGCTTCATGCGCTTGCTGGGTGAATTTACTGCCATTTCAAAGACCAAGTTACAAGAATCTCTATTGCATATTTCTGACATTGAGTTTTGTGACCTGGCATCACCCCAGCAATCAGTGGTGATTTCTTTTCCATACAGTAAAAACAATAAAACTGGTGCTCCACAAAGGGTTAAACTAGTCTGACCACACATAACTCAGCACTGTGTCCAGTAATGGACCCTGATTTTCAGGGCAAACCTTTGCTGTGCCATTAGGCAATCTCTGCAGCCCCAGGTGGGGTAGGGGTGTAGACATAGGCTGTTTTCTTCCTTGGACCGGGCTCCGCGCGTGTGGCATTTTTTGAAGCGGATAAAACACCCCATGGTTCATTAATTATTTTTTACTCCTGCCATTACGATTTTGTAAATAATACTTAGGTTAAACAAAACACAGTGTGCAACATTATGTAAGTAATTTAATGAGTAGTTTATTGTTGCTGTCAACATGTCTTCCCCTGAGTCAGTACAACAGGGGAGAATGAACCGTTCCGTCTTCTGTAAGATAGTTCAAACGAAGAAAGAACGGTGCATCAAAATCTTTTGTGGACTTCGCATACAATGCATGTACATAGAAACAATTGATCATAAGCTTTACGGTGATATAAAGTTTACTGGCACTTTCTTAATAGATTTTCAGTTCGGCCTATCGTAAATAGGTCATTTATTGCATTGATGATTGAGCTGTGGTGCTCCGAGTCAAATGGTGCTTGGATGAGCTATTGGTTTTCTGGGCCTTTGTGGTGCCCAAAATTTGAATATTGATAATAATAATAATGTGCTGCATAGATGATGGGTCAGCTGCCCAGATTTCGGTACCCGACAATTTTTGAATAAAAACCTTCTGGCTGAGGCGTGCACACACAAATTTTCTGTGTTGTTTGTGATTTTTTAATTTGTCTGCTTATAATTGGTCTGGTACCTAGACTGATATATATTTTTAGGGGAGATAATGGGGTTTGTCGCCGTACCCTCCCATCCTATCTACTCCAGGGAACTTTCCATGCTGAAGCATAGAGAAATATGCCAACTTTAATACAAAATGAAACTTGCTGGATGCATCTATGTTTGTGCACATACCTATGTACAACTTGTTCTTGGGTCAGCTGATTTCGTCATTGTTTTGTGTGTTATTAAAATAAAAAAATAGGAAGTTGGAAAGTTTTGTTTAGCTTGGAATTTTTCATCCAAATTCATGTTAAAATATGGAAATACAGAAATTCAGTATATTTCTTTCATTTGGCTGTTTGCATTTTTACATTTGTACTCCATATCTAATGCTGTTGCGGCCAAAGTCGAAAGACACCATCTGTACTATATTTCATTTTGCCTTGTACAAACAATACACGTTTGTTTCTACACTGGGGATGACTGTTGTATTGTTATTTAAATTGTGAGTTTCATAACATGGGCATGAATTCAAAATGTGCTGCAAAATGGAATGATGAGTCAGCACTCCATAGACGCTGTGCACTGACAGTAGAGGGCACTTTGTCACCTCTTTTGAGAGCCCAATTGTGATGGACGTATTGCATGTTACTGGTTCATTCGTGTACGTGTATGGCATGAAATATGCAGAAAAAAATTATTTTGAAATCACAGACTTGTAATAACTTTGCTTGAGCACCGGGTGTTAAGCAATGTCTTCAAATGTCCCTCCCATTGGTTCCCCTCTGCAAACTCCCCCTATTAACCAGGTGGTACTTTTGCGCACACAGTCTACATTGTATATTGTACATTTACATCATTACTGACTTAATTCAGTTTGTTTGTATGTTCATTCCAACACTGTTTTTGTCCCTCTGCAGCCGACGAAGTTACATGCATCGACAGAAGGAAATTTAGTCCAAACGGAAGTGTTGCCTTGAGGCAGAAATCACCATGGTGATTCTCACAAAGGTTCGTATAATGTTTCATTCTGGAGTAGTTTTTTAAGTTTGAGTTGTTACTTTGGCCAAAAAAAGAAAAGAAAAAGGGATTAAGAGTACGTAAGGCAACATAATGTGAAATAGTACAATTGGATAGGGAAAGCAATGCAGCTTGTAATATAAATGTGTCTGTTGAGGAAATATAAGGCAATTTAGTGTTTCAGAAATTTAAAATTCCTATTTGATAGGGCTTATCACAACAAAATGTACATTGTATGACAGGACCCATTTTCATCCAGTTACTGGAAACATCATGCTCAAGGACACAATCACTAGTTGGGCTAGAATCCTGAAAAAATGTCGCCCAAAATACTTTTTTGTTCTAAACATTTTATTGTCAGCTTAATCTCCATCAATAATTTTAATTTGTTTTTCAGCAGTTGTTTAATTTGTTTTCTTCCTCATGCTTTTAGGGAGACTGTGTTTGGCTGGAGGATCCAAGGAACTCTGGGTCAAATGTGCCAATCGGGGCGACGGTCAAAATCGCCCAGTCCGGACGACTACAACTGTTGGACGATGAAGGCAATGTAAGAAGCATGACACTAAATTAAAGAGAAAATTATATAGTACCTACCTTAAGTATCACTGTCATTGCATAATAATCAGAATAAAATTGGGGATTTAAACTTATTGGACACCATTTGCAAAAAAAAACAAAAAAAATATTTGGCCGATTCAAGGAACAATAAAATGAATCCAAAGCAGTTAATTGAAAAAGAAAAAAAAACCTTGTCAAAATGTCGGCTCTGTAGATATACTTTTGAGAAAACTGTGAGAATGCATCTTCAGAACATGTAATGTCACAGGAGTTAGGTTGAAGGAATCATGGGAAGAAACAAATCAATGTTCTTTTGAAGTGCACTGAGTGACTTAATGATATCCAACTGTGTTAAATTAATGCACCGATCTTTTCCAAGATTTTCAGGCGTATTCAAGAGTATAATAAGAAATGGGCTGGCCACTTTTGGGAGAATTCTTTTGCTGGTCCCAGAGGGCCAGCTTAGTGTCTTCTTTGTACCTATCTGACTGATTGACTGAGTGACTGACTGACTGACTGACTGACGGGGAGACAGTCAACTGTAAAGAGGGCCAGGCAGTGCTATCATATAGGATTACCTTGTAACACCAATGTATGGGCTAAATTAATCCAGCCCATTGTGTAGACCGGATCCATGAAAAACTCCCAGTGAATAGCCATTATGAATCAAATGAATTTAATTGTGTGCACTCTGCACAGCCAAGTGTCCACTTTGTACCATAATCTCACTGACTGACTGTCACTTGTGACTTCCTGCGACCAGCTTAATTATCTTAGTTTTGGTTTTCTAAAGTTTGATCTGCTCTGTGTTTTAGGATCATTGGCTGTCACGCGATGTGGCCTCCAAGTTGTGCACGATGCACATTTCCTCCAAAGACGGAGTGGAGGACATGATCAGACTCGGTGACCTCCACGAGGCTGGTATCCTGCGCAACCTCCTCATTCGTTACAATGACAACCTCATATATGTAAGTGTCTCATGGAAAGCCGGTGTCCTTGCATTATAAGTGATTGAACAGACTGATCCATTAAAGCCTGCCTCATGATGTTATGAACAATCACAATGTTCTTAATGTCAACAAATTGATGAAACTGCTATTGCCTTTGAAGTGAAAAAACAACCACACCCCACTGTGATTCCTGATTACATATAAATCAATAGGTTATTTCATTCTCATGTGGATTTGTAAAGTTTATTGTTAAATCACCTATACTATTTATGTTACCTTTTTTATCCTCAGACGTTCGCCGGTTCCATCCTGGTAGCGGTCAACCCATATCAGGTTCTACCGATTTACAACGTTGAGCAGATCAACCAGTACAAAGACAAACGCATCGGGGAGTTGCCCCCACACATCTTTGCCATCGCCGACAATGCTTACTACCGCATGATACGCGGACAGAGGGACCAGTGTGTCATCATTAGGTAATTCGGTGTTTGTGTTCTTGGGCAAGACATTTTACTTCAAGTGCCTGTCTGTCCACCCACGAGTATGTGTTGATACTTGTGATAATAGATTCCAGATTGTGCCAACTAATATCTGATACAATGGACATATTGCGGATTAACTTTCTGTCCACAGCTTAGAAAAATCTTGAAATCTGAGGCTCGTGGTATTCGCATCAAAAATGAAGTATTTGATATTCCTTTCCCATACTATCGTAGTGGTGAGAGTGGTGCCGGAAAGACAGAGAGCACGAAACTGATCCTTCAGTTCCTGGCAGCAGTGAGTGGTCAACACTCATGGATTGAACAGCAAATCATTGAATCCAACCCGATCATGGAAGGTACGTCGTAAAATGTTTGCATTTTAATCTTATTTCAATTTCAAATTCAATCGAGGACCATTAGCCAACTAGCGGTTGATTTGTGATGCATTTTTTAGTCAAATGCTGGTCAGAACCTCATCACAAAACTTATTCAAGTTTCCCGCAGTCATGAAAAAACCTGGAATTCAAAACTACATGGAATTTGATATTTTACAATGATCGAGTCAAGGAAACTTCTCACTCAAACTTGCTTATTGCTGGAGTTTGGGGCCTGCTGTTGTTAAAAGGTAACAAAAAGGCAAAATTTAGGCTGAATTTATTCGATAGTTTGACTTCTTGTGCATGTGGTTACTTCTAACTGTTTCACACTTCAAACATTTCATGACGTACTATGTTCAAAATCAATTGTCAATCTGAAAGAGGTTTATAGTCACTCAACTTCTATTTCATTTGTTTCAGGCTGGTTGAAAAAAATTCCAATTTCATTGTATTTTAATTTAATTGTTTGGTTTGACTCTTTTCCTTCCATGCACCTTAAAGCCTTCGGGAATGCCAAGACGATACGGAACGATAACTCCAGCCGATTCGGCAAGTATATTGACATCCACTTCAGTGACCAGGGCGTGATCGAGGGAGCCAAGATTGACCAGTTTCTGCTAGAGAAATCCAGGCTGGTTGGACAGGTGAGTCACAGATACCAAGTCAGTCACAAGTCATCAGAAGTCAACCCCAAGACAATCACAAGTCATGACAAGACAGTTACAAGTCATCCATTCTCAAGTCAAGTCGCAAGCTTGGTTTTAGAGCTGTAATTAAGTCAGTCACAAGTCAATTACAATTCAATGACACGTGATCACAAGTAATCATAAATCAATCACAAGTCATCATCTAAACTCAAAGTAACATTTTGGTTTAGTTTGCTGGGATAGTCTTACATTATTATTATATTTGTGTTTTTAGCTCCCAGATGAGCGTAATTACCACATTTTCTACTGCATACTGAAAGGCTTGACCCCAGATGAGAAGAGTAAACTTGAACTTGGTGATGCTGAGGATTATAGATACCTTATCCAGGTTAGTATACAAATATAACACGGTTTAAGATATAACTGAGGATTACACTTACCTTAATATTTAGGTTTGTATACAGCATGGTTTGATTGTACATGTAGTTACCTTATCCAGTATATTATACAAATATAACATGGTTTAAGATCTGAGGATTACAGTTTCCTAAATATACAGGTTAGTATACAAATACAGCAATGGTTTAAGATACAACTGCAGATTATAGTTATCTTATCCAGGTTAGTATACAAATACAACACATGTTACAGCATCATTCAATAAAACAAATTGGCCCATTACCAATTTTGATTATTCCTCAGGGTGACTGCATATCCTGCGAGGGCCGTGATGACCAGAAAGAGTTTGCTGACATCCGCTCTGCCATGAAGATCCTGACGCTCACCGAGACTGAAATCTGGGACATCATGCGCCTTCTGGCTTCCATATTACACTTTGGGAACATCGACTATGAGGCCATTGAGACATCCAACCTGGACGTGGCGGGCTTCCACAGTCATCTGGAAACAGGAAGGATCTCAAAGCTACTGGAGGTTAGTGCTGTCGGTGGCAGAAGTGGGATAAGCTCGGTGTCAGAAGTGGGATAAGATGTAATATGTTATCTTACTTCTGCCACTGAAAAGGAAAAATACATCAGTTGTATGGTGTTTTTGCAGTGAAATATGCATTTAATCAACAATGGACACTAAAAATTGCCATGGGTCTTGTCCTGCTCAAACTTACCATTTAACATTTGAATTATTAACACCTATAATACAAAGATCATTGTAGTATCCTTGCATGATAGCTATGTATATGAGGCACCTAGTGCTCTGAAACCACACACAGACCCAGACATTACCTCATCCACATTGGAATGCATGAACCCCAACTTACTAAATGAATAATGAATAAGGCCCCAACTTGGATCAGATTGCACCCTAGAACAATGTAGCCCTTTGATAAGCATATAACCTCATGTGATGTACTGAGATGTATTGAGACACAATAAACAAAGCAAGCATCGAAGCAACAACTATTATCCATGTGCTGGTGACAAGCTCACTACATTACATTCATAAAAGTTGTGTATTTTAAAATTCTGAAAGGTTCAGTGGGGATAAGAAGTTGTATGACCTATTTATTTGTGAATTGATTTAATGATTCATAGTTTCCATTTTACTAGGGCTCGCGCACTCGCTGTTTGCTGCTGGTGATCACTTTGTGTACAAAACGAATGCGCGCAACATTAAATGCCCGGTGATATTGTTTCAAAAAGTCGGATGTTTTCATTCCCCATTTATAAGTTAAAATTTTGAAGTATTCCTCGTAATTTATAAAGATAGTTCAATGATGTAATAAACTTACATATTTTCCCATTTTGATTGGGATTGGAGTCGAAATTACACTGGTTTTTGCTGTTTGAAAATTTCCCTTACCAAACTAGACTGCTATATTAGCATGTGCATAGCAGTTCAATCATTTAAACAGCATGTGCATGCTATTATAGCATCCACATAGCATTCACAGAAGATGATGACTTGATGACTGCTAACTTTAGCAGTCCATATAACATTCTCAATAGCATGCAGAATGAAAATAGCATTCCAAATAGCATGCGAACTTCAAAGCATTCTGCAAAGCATGCAAGTGAAAGAGGGAGGACTGCAAATTGAGTATAGCATTCCAATTTAGCAGTCAGTTGTAAAATAATTTTAAAGTATAGCATTCCTTGGCTATAAGCATAGCCTGCACAATAGCATTTCAATATATAAGCCAATCATATCATTGACTACAAGTCACATGATCAGTGATGGCCTTGTGCATTCCACAGATTAACAGTCAGTGTGGGAAATTTGAAAACTGCAGTCAGTTGAATATATTGTCAGTGCAGAGTGCAGTAGGCTGGCATGAATGCTTGTGGATATAATTTCATGTTCACATGCATGCACTCAACCTGTACATTGTTGTACATGACAAAATACACTGGATGACTGGCTGAAAGTCTTTGGAATTGACAACTTAAAAGCAACAGTTGAACCAAGCAATATGGAGCCTCCATACACATGTATGCAACACACTCACAAACTGCTTGTATTTGGTATGTCTACAGTTTGTAGCAATGGGTCTATATTCCTACATGGTGGGTATTCAGTTTTTGGCTAGATGAAGACAATTTTATTCTGGCTTTGAGTATGTTAGTGTTCATGGTGTATGTGATGTTGAACATATTCCTTCATCCATGATTGAATTTTTGAATCAGCTGGATATCGGATGATAACTGTTTTTAAATTGTGATGCCAACTGGCATAAAAGTGACTACTGGTTGCTTCAAAGATAATTCAAATTATAAGCAGATAATTGTTGCATTATATTTCTGGCCATTGCTTTTATAAGCATGACAATGTTATAGACAAAAACAAAGAGTGTCCCCATGTTTGTACAGCAATTCTGAGGCTGATAAAGTCTTATAGATCAATTTTCTTATTTTATATATCTTGATCACAGTCTGTACATAGGTCTTTTGAATTTCAAAATGTGTTAGCTGTGTTAAAACTGGTTCAATACATGAAATTATTAAAGCTTATAACATGAGTAAATTTTGAAATAAATTGTGAAATTGAAAATGTATGTTGTAGGATGCCCATGTCAATGTCACGATACCAGTCATGATAGCATTCACAAAGCATGCATCATAGCATGCACATGCTATAAAGCATTCATCATACTAGCATGCACATAGCATTCACATAGCATGCAATATAACATGCACATGCTATCAAAGCATTCCTAATAGCATGCGAATAGCATGTGAATGCTATTCTCATAGCATGTGAATGCTGTTATAGCATTCACATTCGCAAGCCTAAATAGCATTCTCGATAGCAATTGTGAATGCTATAGCTCATTTACATAATTCGGGCTTCTGACATATGCTATAAAACTGCTATCAGACTGCTATCCTCAAAGAATGCTATAAATAATGCTTTAGGAAGTATAGACATGGCTTTTTGTGAATGCTATCAAATGGCAGTTCTCATAGCATTCGCCTGTTAAAATGCATGCTAAAAGAATGCTAAAAGAATGCTAAATGACAGCAGTCAAGTTTGGTAAGTCTCATTTTAACTCCGAGTACGAAAAATGCTGCGCGCATGACATGTTACGTTCACGGGCCATGCGGCACGCACAGACCGGTCCATGCGTTCAAGATCCACGGCAAGAATTGTCTGCTCTGGTGACTGTGTTTAACTCGGTCACGACGGTAGTATAGTCTAGCAGACGTCAAGAAACCATACGTATTGAAAATGTCATTCAACCATCCACGTTCCATGATAATCGGCCAATGCGTTGCAAAGTTACGATTCTTTTTGTTTTTCCCAAAACTTCACGAAATACATTGAAAATAATAATGGAACCTTGGAAATTGTAATTAGTGATATCAAAGCTTGAAATTCCTTTTTTTAAAACCTTCAAAATATGATTTTATTTTAGAGTTATAGACATATTTGTATCGCGATGGATTTTCATCATGGCGCCTTCTGTTTGACAGTGCGCGTCGTGTAAGCATCACAGTTTCGTTCCCGGCACGCGATAATGTTGGTAAGCAGTGTAGTATCCTGAGTACAATATCTTATAGCACACCATTTGGGAACACAATTCAATAGAACACCCACAAGTGCATTATGGGAAATAAGCGCATGGAAAGTTGTTGAACATGACAGTAGAATTTGAACAAAAGTACTGATTTTGTCTCCGGTCTATTTCATTCATTTAAGCTGTCCAAAAGAAACAGTACAAGCAGTTTGCAACAGCTAATTCTATTTATCATTTATATCCTTTCTGGTGCAGTATCCCTCTGGTGATCCTCCTTTATACCTCAGTCTATTCCTTCCTCCATGTTCTAAGTCACATTTTGTTTTGTTTGTTACAGGTTGTTTGTTCCAGGTTGTTCTAACTTTTGCTATCTGTTCTCAGCGGTGTTTTATCTACTGTTTTCATCCACAGGTTTTTACGTCCCATTTGTTTTCTCTCCTTTTTTTTACAGGTCACAATAACTTTTGCTCTCTCCTTTCAATGCCCCTGTTTTTCCCTGTTTGCTTTACTTCTCATCTTTTTATGTCTTTTCCCCCCTTTCTAACATTTCCTTCCCCGGTGTAATAACCCACAGTTTGCTTCCCTCTGCAGTTTCATTGTATAACATTGTGTTTTTCGAGATTATCTGTTTTCCTTTTCAGTACACATTTCCTTTTGTATAATAACTCCGTTTTTTTTCTCCAGTATATTTTGTCAAATTCTGATTGCATTACTCCTCTCCACAGTTTTTCTCCCATGTTTGTTCCCTCCTTTGATCATGTCTAACCAAAGATGCGTTCGCTTGTTTCAGGAACTTAGGAAACTTAAAGAGAAAGCACTACGTTATTCGTATCATCGAGACAACTACAGATTCTACACACTAACCCATTTTATTCCCACAGGTTTGCTGCTTAAATTTGACCCAGCCCTTGGGTCTCTGTCTACCCCACTTCGCAAGCGGTGGAACAGCACACTCCATAGTACTTCTCTCAGCCTCATTCCTATTCTAACAGAACATTGTGATGTTTGTCTCAACAGTTTCAACCAAGATATTTCCTGTCTTCAAGCAGAACTTAGATCCATCTGCTCAGAAGCTCGTTTTGCGCAATTTACCAGTGAGATCGATACTGGTTTATCTAAACTTGAATCTGTTCTTAATTGCAGGAGAAATGGTAAGATTGGTCGTCTTGTCGTCAAACAGCAACAGTACAGACAGCGACGTTTCAAGCGTAACATACCCCCTGATGTTGAGCAGTCAGCCCCTCCATCCACAGTTATTAACCTCTCATCATCTACTCTTTCAGATTCAGAACACAGCCTGCTCTCCAAGGGACTCAACTTCTGCCCCACTTCCCCCACAGTCAATCAGGTTGAGCTCAGTCAGGACCTCAATGACTTCTACCGCAGAATTCGCCTTCGTGAATTCTTCCTTGAATCACCACCCATGGATCCAGAGCCATTTTACTGCAAGAGTAAATGGGCGCCACCAAAGAACCGTGTTCCTTCCCTTGAAATTTACATACAGGTTGTTAGTTCACAAATTAATTGAAGCGATCATTCCACCCACAGGACTCATGACAACCTCCCTAGAGAAGAACGTGAGGCCCTTAAGACTCTACGAGCACGGAAGGACATCATCATCAAACCAGCTGGCAAGGGCTCTGCTGTTGTTGTCATGGGCCGTCAGCAATACATCGATGAAGCCATGAGACAACTCAACAACCAAACTAACTATAAACCCCTTGACACTGATCCAACAGGTACCTTTTCAAAGGAGATTCAACAGACACTGGACGAAATGCATGGCCGTGACCACCTCTCCAAGAAAGCTCACATCTTTTCCTAGTCGATTGTAGAACAGCTAGATTTTACCTTCTTAAGGTACATAAACCAGATAACCCAGGGAGACCCATCATATCTGGCAATAGTTCCCCCACTGAGAATATATCTCTTTTTGTTGACAGTTTTCTCAAGCCTCTAGTGCCACAGATTCCATCATATATTCATGACACTCCTGATTTCCTCCGTAAAATCTCGGGTATTCAGAACCAGGTCCCCAACACAGCTATCATCGGTACTTTTGATGTGTCCTCTTTGTACACCAACATTCCCCAAGATGAAGGGATTGCTGCCTGCTCTTCAGCTTTGGCTAAGAGCAGTCACAACTCACCGCCCATTTCTGATATAGTATCCCTCATGAACCATGTTCTAACTAAAAACAATTTTTCGTTCATGGGTAAGAATTTCCTACAGGTACATGGCACCACTATGGGTACACGGATGGCACCATCAATGGCCTACCTATTCATGAGCCAACTTGAACAGCGCATGTTGGCGTCAGCCCCGTGCCGTCCCTGGGTCTGGTGGTGCTATATTGATGACATCTTTTTCATCTGGACCAGTGATGGATCTAGCCTCACAGCATTCATTAATCACATCAATTCCTTCCATAGGACCATCAAATTCACAACCGAATACTCAACCAAGGATACCCACTTTCTGGATGTCAAGGTTCTAAAGACGGATGATGGTTTGATCACAGATCTCTTTGTAAACCCACAGATAAACACCAATATCTCCACTCAACCAGCTGTCATCCCCGACACTGCAAAACCAGCATAGCCTACAGTCAGGCCCTCAGACTCCGTCGAATCTGTTCTAATGATTCCGATATCATCCACCACTAACAGGAACTTAAGAAACACCTTGTCTCCCGGGGTCATAGCTCCCTGGCAGTCCATCGAGCAATCCAGAAAGTCAAGGCTCGCTCCAGGGAGTCAGTACTTTCAAAAAGACCTGTGCAACAACAGAGTTCCAAGGAGAAAGTTCCATTTGTTGTCACTTTCCACCCCTCACTTCCCCCCATTCGTACAATAACCAGTTCTAACCATCATATTCTTCACACATCAAATCGACTTCGACGTGCTGTACAAGAAGAACCCATAGTTAAAGTCCCCCCCACCTTTAATGATAATGTTAACCCCCCTTTGCCACAGGGAACTTTCAGGTGTCCCAACACCTCCAAACGCATCGTCTGTAGACAACACATCAGAGAATCGGACTCCTTCACCAGCCATAAATGGGATAAAATACCCCAAATATGAGAGAAACTTTGTTTTATAACCTAAGTGGGATACCCAAGTTTTATATCTTTGTTTAAATTTTTGTCAAATTTGGGCATTGAGAATTGGACGTTTACGCATGCCAGACTGAAATTTCTCCATTTTGGCCAAAATTAGCCAAAAAAGTAGTTTTTTTTTTAGATTTTAGATTTTGTGTGTGTTTTGTTTTGGGTCCACATGCTGTATCTACACACAATCCTTGAGTCATCCAAATTTCGTGAAAATATGTTCTAGTAAATGGAAGTTTTGTTACTTTTAGTGCTTTTTGGGTAGGACTTAGTCATTTTTCAACCTTGCCGTCCATGATTTTTAGTGTAGAAGTACAATTTTAACATTTGTTTCTATTGCATAACATGTTTTTTATCAACTCAAAACCAACTTACACCAATAGTAGTTGTGATAAACAATGGACAAAAACAAGTTAAAGTTTACTAAAGTGTTTATTTACACCATAACAGATGTTCAAATATGCCTTTTTATTCAATTTCACAAAAATTCACCATTTTTGTGCACATACAAAATAATGTCTTTTGATCGACATATATTTGGCCATAACTTTGGATTAAAAATTCACCATTTTTGTGCACATTTCCTATACAAAATAATGTCTTTTGATTGACATATATTTGGCCATAACTTTGGATTGCACGGGTCATTTTTTTCCATTTTACCATCATTTGTTTTCTTTTTGGGTGGGCTTTACAATGAAAGCAATCTCTTAAACAAATACAACCATTTAAAAAAAGTTCACTAGCCCTAATTTTACCAAAGGTGGATGGTAGAAATTGCCGTGGTTCTCTTGCTTCTCAAATTAATTACCATTTAACATTTCATTTACATATATATTACAAATGTCATGTAAATCATAGATAAACCAACGTGCCTTGGAAGAAGCACTAACCACGAAGTGGACCACAGCACAAGGGGAGGTCATCATCTCGCCGGTCAGTTGCCACAAGGCCATCGATATGCGGGATGCTCTTGTCAAGGCCATCTATGGCCGCATGTTTATCTGGATTGTCAACAAGCTGAACGAGGCCACCTACAAGCCTCTCCAGGACCGCAACGCCACGCGACTCAGCATTGGACTCTTGGACATCTTTGGCTTTGAGAACTTTGGCAAGAACAGGTAGATAATAATCATTATTATAAGCTTTGATTATTGGGTCCTTTGCAAGTATTCCTTATACAATCTCCGCTCCTTGGGGAGTATACAGCTCGAAGCAGCCATTTTTCAGCTAATTCAAACGCAGTAACTGTCGCTGCCCTCACAGGTATCCATTTACTCATGGGTGGGGAGAAACAATTAGTGACAAGGTATCTTTCCCAATCACAAAAGCTGTACTGAAACACCCAGCCTCCAGAACTACCCACAGATCTTGAATTCGATGCCTTAAACCATGATGCCATAGCTCATGTATCCAAATTGTTTATAAAGTGAAACAAAGAAATTTACTAGAGTGGGACTTGAACCTGCGACCTCCAGCACATCGTACCAGTGCTCAACCAACTGAGCTATGTTGGTGGTTCCCCAATTCTCAATGTCTTTGTTCAAGAGGATCTAGTCAGAAGCCATATGTGTATGCTATGTGGAGAGGGCCCGGATCTCGCCCAAAGTCAAGATGCTAGCAACATTAGCAGTGCTGCAAACCTCGGAAATGGCAAAGTGGAAATCACCCATAGAACTATTTCATATCATTTAAGTTTTTACAAAATTATTTATGCTTTGTGATTTGTTACATCCTACATTACGTTTTATAAAGTTGCATTAGTGCTTTCTGAAATACATTTTTTCTTGTCCTTTATCCAGCTTCGAGCAGATGTGCATCAACTACGCAAACGAGAATCTTCAGCAGTTCTTTGTCAGACATATTTTTAAGTTGGAGCAGGTAAAAGGAAAAAAATTACCCTTTTCATTTTGTTCAAATATTATATATGAATTATGTCAACAGAATACCATTACTCCAAGTTTCCCTTTTCTAAAACCTTAAATTTAGAATCTTGTCAAAATTTGGATTCGTAACTTTCTTGTCAAACTGGTCAATGTGTTTGCAGCTATTTATGAGTATTTATGGGTTATTTAAAATGACCCTTGACCCACCGTGGCTATAGACTCTCATTGATCCTTATCCCCCATTAACCCTTGTCCCCCATTGACCCTTGCCCATATTGACTGTTGACCAGTGACCCACGTTGGCTCTTGATCCATGGACCCTGACCCACATTGACTCTTGATCCATATGGACCCTGACCCCCATTGACCCCAACCCCTTTGATCCTTGACCTTTATGGACCTTTGACCCTGCAGGAAGAATATGACCGTGAGGGCATCAAGTGGCAGCACATCAAGTTTGTGGACAACCATCAGGAGACCCTGGACATGATTGCAGCCAAACCCATGAACATTATTGCCTTGGTGGACGAAGAAAGCCGCTTCCCTAAGGTCAGTGTGTGAAGGTCACATGCAAATGAGTCGGGGTCAAACATGGGCCCTGTTCAAATACCCAGATGGGGTGCTGACCAACATATAAATTGCCATTGGTTCAGATGACACAAACTCTCTTTTGAGTAAAATCAGGAAAAAAGCTAACAATTCTTGTGTTTTGAAACACTCATAAAATTAAAGGTAGATTGAACCACTTTTACTTTCTTGTTATTATTTTTGTGGGATTCTCAATAACTGGTTTGTCTGTCCAAAGATGATCACTCCTATTAGCCTCTCACCTTTTAATTAACTGATTATTTCCAGGGCACTGATCATGATGCCACCATGCTGAATAAGTTGAACGGGCAGCACGGTTGCAACCCTCTCTTTGTCCGTTCCGCGGGGGCCCACAGCACCCAGTTTGGTATCAACCACTTTGCTGGGACTGTGTACTACGAAGCTGTGGGTAAGGCCTGTTCTAAACACTGTGCTTCTGCCATGCCAAACTTAATTAAACCATCTAACTTGGCAGATGATTTTGGCGCAGCACTGTCCTTTGGCTCAACAGGGTTTGATCCTTTTTTTTTGTTCTGAACGATAGTGGCATATGGCACTGGTACAAATGCAATAAAGTCTATTCATGTTGAAGGTGGGGCAACCATTTAAGGGATGCTCAAGCTCACAGTGATCTCTCTCTCATCAAAATCCTTAGGGAGGGAACGTGGCGCTATTACTTGATGGCGCTGAAAGTGCTGTAAACTGCCTGAAAGTTATTTTAATCATGGCAAGCAGCTATAGATGTATGTAGTGTGCATTGTTAAGCTTGACATTCAGAGACACTGCTGTGCTAAAGACAAGCTATTCCAAGCCCAGTTCAATTGAGTTTGGCACAGCAGAGTTTATTTTTGCTACAATTAAACACCCATTATAAGGGACATATTGCAGATAAACTTTTTCCACAACCTATCCCGGATATATAAGATGACGCAAGTAATTTTGTGGTGCGTTTGAAAATCCGCCAGGTTTTTTGGACAAGAACCGCGACACCTTCAGTCCAGACTTCATCAAGTTGATCGAGACAGCCGGCAACAAGTTCTTGCGACGTCTCTTCCAGACGGACATCAAGCAGAGCGGAGACTCGCGCAAGAAGTCGCCCACCCTGGGCACGCAGTTCAAGAAATCCCTGGATGCACTGATGACCACGCTCAGCCAGTGCCAGCCGTTCTTTGTTCGCTGCATCAAACCCAACGAGCACAAACGGGCAAAAGTAAGACAAGTTTTCGTTTTAAAACCTACTTCTCCAGCTGACATATTGAGCAAAGCAATCTCAGCAGTCGAACTAAATCAAGTGACTGTTTTTAACAGTTGAGTTCTCCCTGCCTTCATAACACAGGATTTACTGACTGCGACTTTTACGTAACAGGATAGAATTTTTTGTTTGTCTGTGGCTGCTGGGACAGCAGGTGGGTCTATCGAAATAATTTCTAAACAAACTCCATATGGATTTTGAGCCAATTTTTATGGTGCTGCTTAACCGTCGGCCGAAAAGTTGTGCTAACTATAGCAAAATATCATGTTTAATGAACCACATAAAATAAGGAGACAAACAGTCAAGCTGTTTTGGGTACATTAATGGAGAACCATTTATTCTAAGGCTACTAGGCCAGACCAAATTGAATTAAGAAATTCTACAAGGCCAAACCACATACACTATAATCTATATTGTAACTACATCTAAGAGAAAAGTTGTGCTAACTATAGCAAAATATCATGCTAAACTTGATGCACTATTTCAAAGTGTTGATCAAGTTCGGGCGCAAAATATAGTTAGCCATAGTTTGACTAACTTTGATCATTCGAAGAATGATTGGGCTACTCTAGTTGACTATTTGCAAACAGAGCATGGGGCACGGTTATACAACGGGGAGCCGAGGCTTTTGGCCATTGTTTGACTAGAGTAGCATTGCATAGGCGTAAGTTACATCACAAATCAACCACCAGTTGACTAGCGGCCCTCGCCTGAACTTCCTTGTAGATGTCCCAGTGTTTGCAGACACTTGAACATTTCTGCTGTTTTGTCACTAAACTGCAACAAATTTTTTTTCTCCGAGTTTAACGTGTCTTTTGCTGTGCTTACTGCATACGTTCTTCATGAAATGTGCTCATGTGCTTAAACAGCGCCGTGAATTTGGTCCCAGATATTTCCAAACCTTCAATAATTTGTTCCTTTTTTATTTTCTTTGCTGGCTAGGAATTTGAGAGGGATCTGGTAGTCAGGCAGCTACGTTACTCCGGCATGATGGAAACCATCAGGTAAATCTAAAAAGATTGTTACCAGCCAAAATGACATGTCTAAGCATTGCTCTTGGTTGGTTCTCAAGCTGATTTTCGCTTATTGATATGCGAATTGAAATCTAACTCCTTTTTTAATTATAGAAATTATAGATATCCAATCCGCCACACTTTCAAGGAGTTTATCGACCGGTACCGCATGCTGGTCATGGGTATCCAGCCCTCACACAAGGAGGACTGCCGAGCTGCCTCAACTAAGATCTGCAAGGCACATCTTGGCACCCAAGACTGGCAACTGGGCCACCACAAAGTCTTTCTCAAGGTATCGGGGCAGATCCAGTATTGGGTTCGCAGCTCACCGTGGACACACTTTTTTAAAACCACCTTTAATCATTTGTTTCTTCTAAACAATACAACTTGAGGTGGAATAATGTCACTGAGTTCTTCACCATGTGATTGATTGACATTGTTTTGTTTGCGCAGAACGCCCATGATCTCCACCTGGAGCAGGAGCGAGACAAAGCGCTGACGGCCCGCTGCATCGTCATCCAGAAGACGTTCAGGGGATGGTTCTATCGCAAACGCTTCCTGCAGATGAGGAAGAGCGTCACCATCATTGCCAAGGCCTGGCGCAAATACGCACAGAGGATCCGCTATCTCAAGGTAAGTGCTGAATAAAAATACTCCTCCCATAACATTGTCTATAATGAATTATGGGCTCTTGTGCACAAATGAGAGAGTGCGCTTTTTATCACTTTCAAGGGCCCTCTGGATTGGAGAGTTCCGTAACATGACCCACTGGAACAAATCGCAGAAATTTCCATATGTACATGTAATAATTTCTTTGAAATTGGCAAGTTTATGGTAATTATTTTCTTCATTCAAAAATGTAGCTTCATAAAGTGAAAATTGTTTTCTTATTTTTTATGCAATGAAAAATGATTCGCAGCACGCCCAAACTGAGCATGGGATTCAAACCCTTTGTCACATCTTCTGCCTTTGTCTCCAATCGCAGGAGGAGGCCGAGAGGCGTATGCAGCAGCGCATCCAGGAGATAGAGGAGGCTGACCAACGGCAGCGGCTGAAGGAGGAGCCGGAACGCATCGCCAAGATGGAGGCCATAAAGGAAGCCGAGAGGAAACGCAACACGGAGCAGTCCACGGCCGAGGTAGTGGACGATCTCTTTGGAACATTTGATGACGACGGACAGGCAGACTGCGCCCCTAGAGGATTTGAGGTGCGTATAGATTTATGAGGCACTATAGGACCATTTGCATTTATCCTAAAAGTAACCTAAAAGTTTGCTTGGATTAAATGGCTTGCTTTCGTTTAGATGAAATCAAGTAATGTAGGTAATTTCCAATGATCAGTCAGTTGATATTATTAATATCATGTGCTTGGATACTGTAATTTAAGTGGTCTAGGACGGCCACGTGTCTGGACAATAAAAATGCATGTCACACACTGAGGGTGAACATTGCGGGTGCGTGTGGAATCTGCCTGCGTGCTAGATTTGTGCAATGAGATGAACTGCAATGTTAAACACAAAGTGTCATGTCCGGCAGGACATCAAAACCTTCAGTTATCAAAGGTTGCATCACAGTGATTTAATTTATTTCTCACCCCGTCAGGGCGCATAGCACCCTCTGGTGATTAAAACTTCATATCCCACATTACAGCAGTCAACAATTGGTAAATGTTACACTATTTCAAATTCCACATGTGTGCGAAGTCTGTCACATGAATACTCAACTTGTTGACAAGCTAAGATCTGGAGTTGTGAAACTTAATTTTGGATAATTTTACAGGATTTGGAGAAATCTCGCCGGGAAGCCATTGAGTTCGGCCCAGATGATGATATGATGGCGCCCGCGGTACCTGAGTCTGAAGAGGACATCTCTGAGTACAAGTTTGCCAAGTTTGCTGGCATGTACTTCCAGGCTGGGGCTAGCACATCGTTCTTCAAGCGTCCCTTGAAAGAACCACTGCTGGACCTGAGGAATGAGAACGACAGACAGGTCGGTGGAAATCATTATTCCTAACTGTCTCTTTAACCCGTTACCACTGTGCTACATTGTTTTACATTGTATTGATACCCTGATGAATCCATACAACCATAAAGTGCTGGGGCAGTTACAGGGAGTTATGTTAAGGCCTGTTCATAGAAGATAACACAAATGCAGAGCACATGTGATGTTGAGGAGCAATACTTGGAGAATTGGCAATGGTGAAAATGTGTTCAACTTTTGTGAATTTGTAAAGTTTCTTGTGACCCGACTTGTGATGGCCCAAAGACTGAATTTGAAATATGGTTTCCCTAATGGAGATAGTCCTTGACAAACATGGTCAATCTGCTGTGGCAGTAGAAGGCCCTATTAAGCTGTTCGCATCGGAGGACGTGATAACACGCCTGGCTGTTTTTATACACAAGCACAGCTGATTGGTTAATATGTCAAGATTTCCTAGACTCGCCTTCAGGTGATGTCTATTGTATCGTAATGGGGTCTGTGTATTGATCTTGAATTGGCCGTTGTACACGGCCTATCGTTGTACATTTTTTGCTCTAGTGCGAATTTTGAAACATGAGGTTTTGGCAAGAAACATCGTACAAATTTTGTTGAAAGGACTCTTGCAAATCAGTATATCTGGTGTTTGGCTCTATATCAGAAATTGGCTGGAAAATTTTGCCTTTGGCGAAAATGGAAATTTTCGTCAAAAATAATCTGGCGCGAATACTTCCTATCTTTGGATCTTTGGCACACTCAGTATTGCAGCTCTTGTGTTGGAGGCATGCTCGGAATTTGTCGGGTCCCAGTGTCAATGATCTCAAGACTGGATTGCATTCACCTATGTGATTGCCCTATCTACTGCTGATGCTGATTGACTATGCTTGCAAGGGACGCACCCCATTATTGGAACATAATCTAGTCTGAGGTCAAGACTACTCTGGTAACTAATAATACTGACGGAGCCTTTTTGATTTTTGGTTTACCAGGCTGCCTTGGCGGTATGGATTACCATTCTTCGCTTTATGGGAGATCTACAGGAGCCCAAGGCCCAGTCCGCTGTAGCCGACATGGTAAGTTTTTTTGACGTATTTCGAATTCTGAAACGAATTTTTAGCCAAAGTGTCATTTCATGTAGTTTGGTTTTGGCTGATTCTCAGATGACCTTTGATGGTCAGGTAGCTCCTTCTGTTAGTAATAGACCAATTGATTAAAATGTGGAAAATTATCAACCGACATTCAAAGTCATACAGTGTAATTCAACAGTTTTCTATTCTGAACTTGTGCCAGTTTTATGATGTGTCAAAGTGTACACTAAATAACACAATTTATGGGTTTGTCTTTGGTTCTTTGGGATCGTGAAGTGACTGGAACAGATTATCGTGAGTCCTTTTTTTTCCTTCTCTTTGATGCTGTAGGATGGTAAGTCCGTCATGACTAAAATCTACAACACTCTGGGAAGGATGCGAGGGAAAAAGGAACTGGAGGAGGCCAGGGAGAACATGAAGGATGATGGCATGGTAAGAACAAAACCAAGGGTCCTATTTGTCATGAGTTCTCCAGGGTTCCCACAGCGAATGAAAAATAAGAGTATTAGCTGTCCCGAAATTTAAAGCAATCGTGGAAAGTCATTTAATTTCATTTGAAGATTCCGGTTTTTTTTAATGGAATAATTCAGTTCTTAATTGTTATCTTAGTTACTTTTTAACCTTCTGCTGCTATTTTTTAACCATCAAAAGCAAAATGTCAGACCATGAGAACAGTCATTGTATTGAAGGGAGGCATGATCTTGAGAAGTTATCCTACAAGTTGTCTTGAATTAAAGAAAAAACAAAAAAACCCAATAATTTTGTATCACGTTTCCAGCAACCACCGTCCATGCAGGTGGGTACCGGCCGCACCAATAAGAGCACCATGCTTAAGAAGAAGTCAAAGATTACCCAGGAAGTGGCGGAGCGGATCCGCGATGGCGACGAAACGGAGTACGGCAACACCATGGTGATTGACCGGCCCACCTCCAACATAGAGAAGCTGCATTTCATCATCGGACATGGCATCCTGCGGCCGGAATTGAGGTGAGGATATGGGTCAGTCTATCAATAAGGGGTCCACATTTGCATGTCCCTGTAGCACCTGACTCGTGTAATTCATCATATCATTAAAATTGACTTTTTTTCACATGAAAGGGATGAGATCTACTGCATGATTTGCAAACAACTGACCAACAACCCTTCCAAGTCTAGCCATGCCAGGGGCTGGATCCTGCTGTCGCTGTGTGTGGGTTGCTTTGCGCCGACTGACGGGGTGAGAACATAATGCAATTATCAAGCTTCATTTCAATCACCTTATTAAAAAATAAGTACAAGCTTGGTTTATTGCTGTCTTTGGTCAAATGAAAATTCTAGGTTCAAATTCATGAATCTATTGATTATCAGTGAAATCTATTGATAACCATTGATATCTATATGTATCTATAACCATTAATATCAATCTATGATCAGTAAGATTTGAGGCTTTGCATGGTGGAGATACTAAATGATGAAAGGTTTGCGGAAACACAATGTGTGAATAATTTCTCAACTAAGAGAATGGTTCTGAAAAGAACCAGCGGTATAAACTCGACGTTCCGGTCAGTATGCTCTGACCGTCTTCAGGAGAGTGCCTAAACTCTAAGAAAGAGTTTAGGCACTCTCTTAGAGTTTAGGCACTCTCCTGAAGATGGTCAGAGCATACTGACCGGAACGTCGAGTTTATACCGCTGGTTCTTTTCAGAACCATTCTCTTAGTTGAGAAATTATTCGCACATGGTGTTTCCGCAAACCTTTCATTATTTAATCTATGATCAATGATATCTTTTGATAGCCAGTGATGTGACAAGCCTTGTTCCAAATGGTTAACCAGTCTAGTCCAACAGCCTTAACCAAAGTGTGTGTTCTCAAGGCTCTTTGTTTGCACTGCATTCTGATGAACTGATTTTTGGTTAAACAGAGATTGATGTGAATATCGCTTTTTGCCCTTCGATGACTGAAGCATTTACTTTTGTAGATTCAATACTTGAATTATAGTGCAATTCCTACCTTTGACCTTATTGTTTTTGTCTCCCCATTTCTTGTTCTGCCTTTTTCCCCATGTTTTTGTGTAGTTTGTGAAGTACCTGCGTTGTTTCATCAGCGAGGGTCCGCCAGGCTACGCGCCATACTGTGAGGAGAGGCTGCGACGAACCTTTGCCAACGGGCCCAGGACACAGCCACCCAGCTGGCTGGAACTACAGGTAAGGAGACATCGCAGACAAATTTATCCACAACAGGCCTGTGGTATCAGGTAAACGTTGCTAGATACTGAACAACTTCCCAGGAATCTTCCCGCAATGAAGTCATCAGGATTGTTTACAAACTTTTAACTTCGCTGTGGGAAGATTTGGGGGATTTGTTTATAATTCTACAATTAATACCTGATGCAATAACCCTCATTTATCCGGGGTTTTTGGAGACGACACCTGAGTGAGATCAGAGTGAATACAAATCTTGCTCTTGGGTTTTTTATTTGAAAGGCTTAATAATAATGTGGTCCTTTTTTAGGTAATACTTTCTAATTCTAGGTGGCCCATTTCTCAAGTATTCCTTTGGTTCAGTCCTTTTCCTTAGGCCAACAAAACCCATTTTTGAGGGTAATAATTCCCTACTCTTAGGCTGCCTATTCCTCATATATTCCTTGTGTTTTCCTCTCTTTTCTGTAGGCCACCAAATCTAAGAAGCCCCTGATGTTGCCCATCACCTTCATTGATGGCACCACTAAGACCCTACTGGCTGACTCGGCCACCACAGCCAGGGAACTCTGCGGCCAGCTGTCAGACAAGATTGCCCTCCGAGACCAGTTTGGCTTCTCTCTCCATGTGGCTCTCTTTGACAAGGTGAGCTCCGACTCCTTGCATTACAGCTTTGTCAAATATATATATTCAAATATTCGATCATCCGAATATCTGAAGATTACTTTTCATATTCCAAAAATGTGAGCGGCGTTGATATGATGAAGAAAAATGCCCATTATGTTATTTTAATTGTATAAGTTTGTATCTTTAATATCAGCTAGTCAGCTACCTCGATAAAAATATTTTGATCCATTCTCGAGGTTCGTAATAAGCTCTTCAATTTTCAACTGGCATGTAAATCCTGCTTGGCGGCCCATTTAATTCCTGATTGGGATATGCAAATTGTAAATGGTGCAAGCACATGCAGTTTTCCTACTTGCAAGTGGAATTCCTGATTGACTTACGCAGTTTAGGCTTCATTGTGTTATGTTAAAATTTGATTGTTGCGCTTAGAATATTCAATCAAGTCTGAGTTCAAATAATGTCCATTACAAATCCCACCTTGGAAAAATAGTCATCTTTTCATCTTTTTTGCTTTCTGAAGGTGTCGTCATTGGGTAGCGGGGGCGACCACGTCATGGATGCCATCTCGCAGTGCGAGCAGTATGCCAAAGAGCAAGGCGCGCAGGAGCGCAATGCACCCTGGCGCCTGTTCTTCCGCAAGGAGATTTTCGCCCCCTGGCACGACCCTACAGAGGACCCCATTGGGACTAATCTGATCTACCAGCAGATTGTGCGAGGAATCAAGTTTGGGGAATATCAATGTGATAAGGTGAGACTTGATGTTACAAAGATCTTTTTATGAAATAATAATAATAATAATAATATTTATGTTCCAGCAAACTTGAATCATCAATCCAGATTGGTTAGTCCATGACAAAAGTGAGATATTATTCCCGTATTACGGTCCATATCGCTCTCGGTGTATCGTGCTATTCCTGTGGCAAGTGAGTGTAATGACAAAAGTGAGATATTATCCCACGTAGCACGGTCCATATTGCTCTCGGTGTATCGCGCTATTCCTGTGGCAAGTGAGTGTAATGACAAAAGTGAGATATCATCCCACGTAGCACGGTCCATATTGCTCTCGGTGTATCGTGCTATTCCTGTTGCAAGTGAGTGTAATGACAAAAGTGAGATATTATTCCCGTAGCACGGTCCATATTGCTCTCGGTGAATCGCGCTATTCCTGTGGCAAGTGAGTGTAATGACAAAAGTGAGATATTATCCCACGTAGCACGGTCCATATTGCTCTCAGTGTATCGTGCTATTCCTGTGGCAAGTGAGTGTAATGACAAAAGTGAGATATTATTCCCGTAGCACGGTCCATATTGCTCTCGGTGTATCGTGCTATTCCTGTGGCAAGTGAGTGTAATGACAAAAGTGAGATATTATCCCCGTAGCACGGTCCATATTGCTCTCGGTGTATCGTGCTATTCCTGTGGCAAGTGAGTGTAATGACAAAAGTGAGATATTATCCCACGTAGCACGGTCCATATTGCTCTCGGTGTATCGTGCTATTCCTGTGGCAAGTGAGTGTAATGACAAAAGTGAGATATTATCCCACGTAGCATGGTCCATATTGCTCTCGGTGTATCGTGCTACTCCTGTGGCAAGTGAGTGTAATGACAAAAGTGAGATATTATTCCCGTAGCACGGTCCATATTGCTCTCGGTGTATCGTGCTATTCCTGTGGCAAGTGAGTGTAATGACAAAAGTGAGATATTATCCTACGTAGCACGGTCCATATTGCTCTCGGTGTATTGTGCTACTCCTGTGGCAAGTGAGTGTAATGACAAAAGTGAGATATTATTCCCTTAGCACGGTCCATATTGCTCTCGGTGTATCGTGCTATTCCTGTGGCAAGTGAGTGTAATGACAAAAGTGAGATATTATCCCACGTAGCACGGTCCATATTGCTCTCGGTGTATCGTGCTATTCCTGTGGCAAGTGAGTGTAATGACAAAAGTGAGATATTATCCCACGTAGCACGGTCCATATTGCTCTCGGTGTATCGTGCTATTCCTGTGGCAAGTGAGTGTAATGACAAAAGTGAGATATTATCCCACGTAGCACGGTCCATATTGCTCTCGGTGAATCGCGCTATTCCTGTGGCAAGTGAGTGTAATGACAAAAGTGAGATATTATCCCACGTAGCACGGTCCATATTGCTCTCGGTGTATTGTGCTACTCCTGTGGCAAGTGAGTGTAATGACAAAAGTGAGATATTATTCCCTTAGCACGGTCCATATTGCTCTCGGTGTATCGTGCTATTCCTGTGGCAAGTGAGTGTAATGACAAAAGTGAGATATTATCCCACGTAGCACGGTCCATATTGCTCTCGGTGTATCGTGCTATTCCTGTGGCAAGTGAGTGTAATGACAAAAGTGAGATATTATCCCACGTAGCACGGTCCATATTGCTCTCGGTGTATCGTGCTATTCCTGTGGCAAGTGAGTGTAATGACAAAAGTGAGATATTATCCCACGTAGCACGGTCCATATTGCTCTCGGTGTATCGTGCTATTCCTGTGGCAAGTGAGTGTAATGACAAAAGTGAGATATTATCCCACGTAGCACGGTCCATATTGCTCTCGGTGTATCGTGCTATTCCTGTGGCAAGTGAGTGTAATGACAAAAGTGAGATATTATCCCCCGTAGCACGGTCCATATTGCTCTCGGTGTATATTGCTATTCCTGTGGCAAGTGAGTGTAATGACAAAAGTGAGATATTATCCCACGTAGCACGGTCCATATTGCTCTCGGTGAATCGCGCTAGTCCTGTGGCAAGTGAGTGTAATGACAAAAGTGAGATATTATCCCACGTAGCACGGTCCATATTGCTCTCGGTGTATCGTGCTATTCCTGTGGCAAGTGAGTGTAATGACAAAAGTGAGATATTATCCCACGTAGCACGGTCCATATTGCTCTCGGTGTATCGTGCTATTCCTGTGGCAAGTGAGTGTAATGACAAAAGTGAGATATTATCCCACGTAGCACGGTCCATATTGCTCTCGGTGAATCGCGCTAGTCCTGTGGCAAGTGAGTGTAATGACAAAAGTGAGATATTATCCCACGTAGCACGGTCCATATTGCTCTCGGTGTATTGTGCTACTCCTGTGGCAAGTGAGTGTAATGACAAAAGTGAGATATTATTCCCTTAGCACGGTCCATATTGCTCTCGGTGTATCGTGCTATTCCTGTGGCAAGTGAGTGTAATGACAAAAGTGAGATATTATCCCACGTAGCACGGTCCATATTGCTCTCGGTGTATCGTGCTATTCCTGTGGCAAGTGAGTGTAATGACAAAAGTGAGATATTATGCCACGTAGCACGGTCCATATTGCTCTCAGTGTATCGTGCTATTCCTGTGGCAAGTGAGTGTAATGACAAAAGTGAGATATTATCCCACGTAGCACGGTCCATATTGCTCTCGGTGAATCGCGCTAGTCCTGTGGCTAGTGAGTGTAATGACAAAAGTGAGATATTATCCCACGTAGCACGGTCCATATTGCTCTCGGTGTATCGTGCTATTCCTGTGGCAAGTGAGTGTAATGACAAAAGTGAGATATTATTCCCGTAGCACGGTCCATATTGCTCTCGGTGTATCGTGCTATTCCTGTGGCAAGTGAGTGTTATGACAAAAGTGAGATATTATCCCACGTAGCACGGTCCATATTGCTCTCGGTGTATCGTGCTATTCCTGTGGCAAGTGAGTGTAATGACAAAAGTGAGATATTATCCCACGTAGCACGGTCCATATTGCTCTCGGTGTATCGTGCTATTCCTGTGGCAAGTGAGTGTAATGACAAAAGTGAGATATTATCCCACGTAGCACGGTCCATATTGCTCTCGGTGTATCGTGCTATTCCTGTGGCAAGTGAGTGTTATGACAAAAGTGAGATATTATCCCACGTAGCACGGTCCATATTGCTCTCGGTGTATCGTGCTATTCCTGTGGCAAGTGAGTGTAATGACAAAAGTGAGATATTATCCCACGTAGCACGGTCCATATTGCTCTCGGTGTATCGTGCTATTCCTGTGGCAAGTGAGTGTAATAGGATAACCGCTACAGCATGCGCTTTCCATCTTTACTGTGCATCAAGGTTGCTTGGAGATAAATTTGTCTGTTCGTATGCCACAAAGCCGTATGATACAGAAGCACTCCATTATTCTGTGTTCTCTTGCCCTGTGACTGTCAGTAAGATTATAGTTGCCTACTCCAGTCAGTTGATGACTGTACAAGGCTTGCCTATTCACGTGTGAGTTAGTCTAGTGCCATTGCTTTCATGTTCCTTCATGATATTTGTGTAGAAAGTGGCTTTTAATTTCCATCACTTTGCCACTAAAATATTCTATGGAGTTTTTTTAATTGAATAGAATTTTGTGGACTCTGGGACCAGCTTTACTAGGCTTGCCGAGTCCTGCTACAAATTTTAGTTGTTTCATGATGGTGAACGTCTTGGCTGAAAATGGTGAGTTTTCAACGAACTCTTTTCTTTGGTTTCTTTTTTTTGGTCTCAGGATGGTGACCTGGCCGGCATAGCTGCCCAGCAGTACTACGTGGACTACGGAGGGGAAATGATCTACGATCGTCTTATCAACCTCCTGCCGACCTATATTCCAGACAGCTCCATGACGGGCTCCAAGACCACGGAACGCTGGGCACAGATGGTCATGAATGAACTTAAGAACGTGAGTGGAACGATTATAGAATAGATGGATCCATTGGACCCTGCCTTCTGCACGCTTGGGCATCAACATGTGCACCTGCATGTTCCAGCAGAATTTTCAAATTTTCACACCTTTGTGAAAGTGAGTCCTGTCAGGAAATTTCCTGATTACAGGAACTTTTGGCGCGGTTGTGCCTCTTTCATTATTTTTAAAGAATCACTGAGGGAATCTGAGGTGTTTTTACCATGCTTGTGACATGGTTGTGATTGCTCGCTACGTCAGGAATGGTGATTGCTTGTGAAACTCTAAGGTTCTTTGTTGTTGTTGCGTCTCCCAGAGCTACTATGTCAAGGAGCACGTAAACAAGATGCGCGTAAAGGAAGACGTGGTCAACTACGCCCGCTTCAAGTGGCCGCTCCTCTTCTCCCGATTCTACGAGGCTTTCAAGTTCTCCGGTCCCAGCCTGCCCAAGAATGATGTGATCGTCGCCATCAACTGGACCGGGGTGTACGTGGTGGACGACCTGGAACAAGTCCTGCTAGAATTGTCCTTCCCTGAGGTCATACAAGTGTCCAGTAGCCGGTGAGTGATGGATTGTGGGTAATGTATTGCATGATGAGTAATGTATTCAAGTCCCATTCAAGCCTAGTGGGAGAACACTAGTCGCAAGTTCAAATTTCTATTGTCACTCCCTTGGTAGAGCCCTGAAACATACCACAGGACAGAGGTTCAGAGGTTCCAACCCCATCTTAAGCTCTGTTGTAAAAGCACCTGGATAGCACTCAGAGGTCAAAGGTTTCAATCCTGCTCAGAATCATCCTCCTACTCTGTTTGTAGAGCACCAGTACAGTATTCCAAAGGTCCCTGGTTCAATTCCTATTAAAGTCAATTTTCTCTGTTTCTCTCAGGACCGGCAAGCTTCATGGGCAGAGCTTCACGGTCCTGACTGTCAAGGGGGACGAGTACACATTCACATCCTCCAACGCTGAGGAGATCCGTGATCTGATCGTCTTCTTCCTGGAAGGAATGAAGAAGAAATCTCGCTACGTTGTGGCTCTACAAGACAATCCGGATCAAGGTACGGAGAGTCAAGTTTCAGATTTTTTTTATCAAACCCCCCTCCCCAAAAAGAAAAATCAAATAATTGGCACAAAAATATAAGGGATTTATTTTTTGATTTTCAGAGTTCAATATTTGTAATCTTTGATATGCCTACTACTCAATTAAAACAAAATACATGCTGTATACAAGTAGTGGAATAAAAGTGTTTTTAAGCAAAAACAATTGACATCTTTCATTTTCCCGACTACAAAAAACAGTTCAAGCTTTAAGGGCCTTTTTCGCAGTATTTTAATTTGTTGACATGTTGATAATTGCAAACTTTAAACGGCCGTAACTTGTCAACGGAATGTCTGATTGAAATGCCACAAACAGTATTGTAAGGTGAATTGTATTTTCGGTCAATACACAAAAACCCTCGTATCGACCTCTGCCCGCTTCTGTCTGATTTTGCCAGAACACCTCACAAATATAAAATGTTGTTCAACCTTTGAACATTTAATTGCTTTCTTGTAAAGGTCAAGGGTCATCGTTCCTAAGTTTCCAGCGAGGTGACCTGATCGTCTTGGAGCAAGAGAACGGTGACACATTGATGGAGAGTGGGTGGTGTTGCGGGGAGAATGATCGCACTGGATGCAAGGGAGACTTCCCTGCTGAGTGTGTCTATGTCCTGCCAACTACAACCAAACCTGCTCCAGATATTGTGGTAAATGTCAGTCGTTTCTGGCAATAATGTGATAATGTGGCGCTTTATACCAAAGGTCTCAAAGCGCTTCTTGATTATTGCCCCTGTTCATCAGGCCTTGAGACCATTTTTTTTCTGTGCATGCTTCAATTGGAAGTGTATATTGGCCATGTCATTCAGATGTGGTCATACTCTTGTTAAAAACACAACCATTGTGACCCTCCTTCCCTTCCCCTCCCCGCCCCCAGGAACTTTTCACCATGCAGCCCCAGGAGATGTCAGACCGGCTAGCCTCCCATGAGGAAGCCATGAGGAACGGCGACGCCCACCAGCGGCAACACACCCTGGAGGAGTTTGCCATTGGTCACTTCAGGCCGCCACCCAAGCACACGGTCAGCTCGGTCGTCAAGCGTCGCACCAGGGTAAGCAGTCCGACCACAGCCTCAAAATCATGGTGGTGATTTTTTGGTTTGACAATTAATTGCAACTTTTTGCAGCCGAGTTGGTGGGAACCCTCAAAAGCATATAGGACCATTTGCATTTATCCCAAATGTAACCTACCGAAATATTACCAAAAAGGTTACTTGGATTAAGATGGTACTGGTACTAAACACTCCATAAAATGATTCTGTCTGGATTGCTGTCATTTATAAGAAATCAAGAAATGTAAGTGATTTTCAACGATTAGTCAGTTGACTAATGTTTGGAAGTAGAGAGTGCTATTGACAAAATCTTGTTTCGTGATGAAAATGTTTTCACTTTTTTCTTGTGTAACCGAGCTGGAAAGGTTACGCAGAAAATTTGAAAGTGACACTGGGTATATATTCCACTATAAATCGATCAAAGTTTTATTACTACAAAAAACGACAGTCATTCTTCAGCAGTCTGTAATAACAGAAAACAGAAGAATAGAAATTAATTTAATTACAAATATACAATGACTATGAATCCAATATTCAATTAATTATTTGAAATAACCATCTCTCCTTATCCTTGGTTATCTCCCGTCATGAGAAATTGCTTTACTGGTTCTATAAACCTCAATTTCAATTGATTTGTTCCATAAAAATGTTTTTGCTGCGAATTTACAAGTACATTTCTTATGAGAGGCATAAAAATATTAAGGCATAAAAATTTAAACAAGGAGAAATAATCTCCATAAGCACTTGCTATGCAATAATTTTACAACACATTAATCTCCAAATCTCCAATTTC
Source organism: Patiria pectinifera (assembly GCA_029964075.1). Classification (NCBI taxonomy): domain Eukaryota; kingdom Metazoa; phylum Echinodermata; class Asteroidea; order Valvatida; family Asterinidae; genus Patiria; species Patiria pectinifera. Next base: position 40,279,468 of record CM057142.1, read on the forward strand.
TTAGGCACATTTCAAGCAATAATGTTTTATACACGTACCCAAATATTATGGATGCTGGATAAGGGATACACTGGTCTACTCGAGAAGGCTTCTCTATTTGTGACCATCAGGAACCACAGAACCACAAGCAGTAGCTGTAATAAAATTACTGTACATATTAAGTAATCTCATAAATATTGATAAATGTTTTGATGAAGGAATATTAAATAATCATCAGTGCCATCAAAAAGTTTCATCTCCACAGTACATGTGTACACATCCGTAGTTATTCTATATTGATGAATTTATAATGCATTTTATACAGTACATCTATTTCTTACGTTTGTTTGTTTAAACAGCAATGCTGATAAAAAGAGTATTCAATATTCTGTATTCGTACATCCATCTATATGTCTCATGTGTTTCATTTCACGCTAGAACATTCTCTTATTTCTCTTTCCATCCACGCTATCCAAATTTGAGTTCAATAAAGTGCATTGACCCTATAATTCAACATATTTAAGATCGAAGTATGTGCAAGTATACAGTCAATATTACAAGGAGGTTCGGTATTGAAAATTCAAGTCATATTATGCACAATTTTCATGTAGACTTGGCTTTCAACCTGGGATATTTATTTTATGGCATAAAAATGTTTCATACAGACTTGGCTTCCTTAACCTTGAGTATTCATGGCATAAAAATGTGTCGTAAAGTGCTATTTAAGATAACATAAAAATTTACGAAGTTGAAACACTTACCGGAGCAGTTGCGGCCTGTATACCTAATTGATTACGCAACTCAGTAAGCTATATTCAACGGAAATCACAAGAGGGCGCTCGCAATGCTTCGACAACTTTCGCATCGCTTGTTTTTGCTAAAAATATTAGACATCGACAAAGAAATATTTTACAGATGGGACCTGGCAGCATAATTACTGGAATTTAAGTCTGGCCGGTCACACTTGAAAAGTGTAATACCCACTGAGCGGAAACTTCAACAAGTTAGGGTTTTTAACACTCCTCTAAAGTTGGATTTTGAGTGGTGTTATCATTGGGAACAAACAAAAGATTTGAAAAGCTAATGATTCTATATGCCTTTAAACAAAGTTGTAATTGAAAACCCTCCATGCAATTAAAAAAAGCTATTATAAAAATGTGTTTCTCTATTAAACTACCAGGGCAAAACCACAAACAACATTTTCTGTTGAGCTGCATCTCAAAGGTTACTGATAAGATCAATTCATTTGCCATGCCCTCTGCAATTGAATATGTCTTTCCAAACCGGAATAAATTTTTGTTTGCTTATTTTCTTAAAGTTTGCTCTTATCTCTAGGATTTTGTGCAGTTCTGAGCATTGTAAAGCTTTTTTTGCACAGGATCAGTCTAAGGCCTAAGAATTGTGGAAGGTGAAACAAGCATTGTTAAGTTGGCCAGCTGATAAACAGTTGCATATTGACTTGACCAATGTAGAATTGAATCTTGAGTACCTTGGTCTAAATATTTAAAATTTTGCCGGACATAGATTTGTGCGTTTGATGTATTATTATTATTATTAATTTTTATTTAAGCATTTCAAAATATGCTGATTTTGGTTTTTCCCTACAATTTTCAGGACACTTTGTGGAGTCACAGTAAGGAGCCCATCCGACAGCCACTCCTCAAGAAACTTCTCAACAACCCTGAGCTGGCAGAACAAGCCTGCGATACCTTTAAAGATATCCTTAATTCAAATTTTTCAAGTTATTTAGTCAAATTTTTCTGACCGCACAGTAATCCATGTGATCGAAGGCACTTGTTAGCACTGTTGACCCTCAAGGTTAAAGGTTGAATATTCCCAGAGAGACCTAACAATCTTATGGATGCATAATATTTGAAAAATACATCTTCAGGTTTATTCTCTGAGCTCTTTAAAACTCCGTCGCAGACATGATTGAAATGATGAAATGGCAATATATCAAAAAAGTTCAAGTTACGGATGTGTCAAAATGAAGAAAAATATGAAAAAACTTTATTGGATCTAGTCACAAATCTGTATTCATCTTTTCAAAGTCTGGAGCGATTTTTCCTTGACACCTTTGCACCTGTTCTGAAGTACATGGGCGACTTCCCGACCAAGAGGTCCTATCGTCATGGCAATGACCTCTCGGATAAGATCTTCGAGTCTCCGTTGAAGAACGAGCCGTTGAAGGACGAGATCTATTGCCAGATTATCAAGCAACTGACGGACAACAGACTCAAGTAAGTCCTGACTGGGAAGACAAGAATCCTTTATGATAAAGTCAACACAAAATGAGCAAAGTCAGACTTAAGTCAGGTTAAAACTACAAGTGACCACCAATACTACACCTGCTGACAATAATACAAAAAATACAGCCCAGTCAAATGGAAGAGATGATCATGTCCCTCAACAAGTGAAATGGGGCATCACAGCCTGGTGAATGTGGAGAAACATGTTGCATAGTACCAGCAACAACAAATCCCATCTCGTACGACGCTCCGTGATAAATAGTTGGTCACAGCAAGGAACAGGCGTTCGGGGAACTTAATAATTTACAATTAAGGAAACTGTTTATCCTACATTGTCCAAGGCATCCTGTCTACGACGCCACTTTTGTAGCGGTACGCCATAAGGAGGTCCGCTTAAATGATTACATTTAAGGACGCCAAGAACAACCCAAGACAAAAAGACAAAATCAAAACACCAGGAGTCGTCAAATTATGTTTGGTCTCATGAACTTGTTACAGATTACTTGTTTACAAAATCAATTACGATAGTTCTGGATCTGAATCTCAATCTAACTCACAAAACAGGTGTTACAAAAATCATATAACTTAGATTCAACTTCCAGCTCTATAAATTGTAATAACGTTGCCAATGATGAATTATAATCACAAAGTTTGTATTTCTAAAGTTGCCCCGATTCCTAAGAATTCCAGGTTCCTAATATTCTTGGTTCTAATATTTTAATCAGCTTCCCATTTCACAGGTTCCTAATATTTTAATATTTTAATCAGGTTCCCCGAACGCCTGGCCAGTGTGCGGTTGTGTAGTGAACTTGGCCTCCAAATTGCACACTTTGGTGTGCAGGCAGAAAAGGGCTGATATTTGCGTGTTCACGGCACTGAGTGCACGTTTGTACTTGTATACATTTTTCTGGGCTGTGTGCCAATTGTACGGTGCCTCGTAAAAGACGTCTCATCACAATAAGAACTGACATATGGAAGAAATCAAGAAGAAATGTAGGTGATTTCCAACGATCAGCCAATTGACTGGTTTTTGGAAATAGAGAGTGCAAAGAGACAAAACGGGTTGAATGATTAAAATGTTGTGTGTGGTTTTCACTGTTGAAGCTTAAATAGGTAGGGTTTGAACATTCTTCTTTGGATTTTGAGTGGTGTTAGTGGAAATGAACAACATGCATTGAAATCAAATTGTCCCATATGCCTTAATGGGTTAAATGAGACTTTTGAAAATCAGATTTGAAAAATCTTTTTTTTTTTTTCGTGCATAGGTTAAGTGAGGAGCGTGGCTGGGAGCTGATGTGGCTGGTAACCGGCATCTTCACCTGCAGCCAGACTCTCATGCCTGAGGTCACCAAGTTCCTGCGGTCGGGTACCAACAACCTGGCGGCCGACTGCCAGCACCGTCTGCAGAAGACCATCCGCTACGGCCAGCGCAAATACCCCCCTCACCTGGTGGAGGTAGAGGCCATCCAGCACAAGACCACGCAGATCTTCCATAAGGTGTACTTTCCGGACGACACGGATGAGGTAGGTTTGACCTTGAGATGACCCTGTATGCGACCTCTGATCCACATGTTATCAGGCATGACTTGTGCGCACATTATAAGTATTCATTATTATTATTATCAAATTAGAAGAGAAAGGATCCCATTTTGAATTGAACCCGACGATCCAAGATTTACACATACATAAAGTATGCATTATTGTTGGTGTTATTATAGGCCTTTGAAGTTGACTCTGGTACCAAGGCTAAAGATTTCTGTCAGAGCATCGGGCAACGATTGAGACTGAAGTCCTCAGAGGGTTTCAGTCTGTTTGTCAAGATTGCTGATAAAGGTGAGATTTTGTTCTTATTTAAACATTGGACTTTGCCCATATTTGATGTAATCTGTTTTAAGTTCTCTCATATTGTGAGGCATTCTGGGTTTTTCTCATATTTCTCCACAATGGCCTGTGCCTAGTTACGTCTCATTTTGCCAGAATGTCTCAATATTTGTTTTGCTTTAACCCTTAAGGATGGAGGACCATTCTTAACATTTGTATGTGGTTGAGCCTGAAACATTATTTTGCTACATCGGATTACTTGTGTTGAAAGGTTTCTGTTTTGTTTATTCCATTAGTTATGAGTGTACCAGAGGGCGACTTTTTCTTTGATTTTGTCCGCCATCTGACTGACTTGATCAGAAAAGCAAGGCCGAGCAGGGAAGGTAATTTCTGTAAATGTCTGTCATCCTTTTAGGCAAGGGTGTAGATTTCTGAAAATGTCTGTCATCCTTTTAAGCAAGGGAGTAGATTTGGGGAGGCGGGTTTGTAGATATATCCGGAGACTTTCTGATCAACATTTTTGTGAGCACTTAACAAAGAAAATTGTAGGTGCAGTAAAATTGTGCATAATGACGAGAGAATATCCAAGCCAGTCACAACATAATTGCTTAACCCACCCAGGAGTTAAATGGGCACCTGTGAGGGCAGAGATGGAGATTGTGATTGATTTTAGCTGGTTTGCGCTGAAATTGCAGCATTTAGCTGTATACTCCCCAGGGAGCTAAGATTGTCTTTGAAATGTTTCATTGGCCCGATAATCAGTGGTAACAATAATGTAAATTACTTTGATCTTAGTGTAAAGCACTATATAAGTATCCATTATTATTGTTTATTTTGTCCTTTTCCACTCTTCGCTAGGCACTTTGCCAGTCCTGACTTACCAGGTCTTCTTCATGAAGAAGCTCTGGACCAACACGGTCCCCGGCCGGGACCCAAATGCTGACGTCATTGTCCACTACCACCAAGAAATGCCCAAACTCCTGCGGGGCTACCACAAGGCTAGCAAGGAGGAGGCGGCCCAGCTGGCTGCGCTGCAGTACCGTGTACGCTTCAGCGACGACAAGTCAGAGTTCCAGAACATCCCGCGCATGATGAAGGAATTGTTACCGGCTGACATGATCCACAGTATGTCCCCAGAAGACTGGAAGCGGGTAGGTGATACGAAGCATCCCATTAAATTTGCGTTCCCATTACTCTTCGATAATGTGCTCCAATGTCCCTCCCAGAGGTCTCCCCCAACTCTCCCTTTGTAACCGTTGAGGGGGTACTTGTGCACGGAATCCATACCATGACGCATTTGAACATTATGCACATTGAAAAAATTTGGTGGCATGCAGAGCCTTTGGCTTGTAATTTACTCTGTCATCAGTTTTGATTGTCCTACCACCCTCCCCAAATTTTTGTTTCTCCAAGAAAAACCCTTAATCATTTTAATTGCAAGAGGGCGATATTTCACTAAAACAGTTTACAAGTTAAAGTGGTGCTTTTTGTCCCGCTTTCTGTAGGCTATAGTTGCTGCATACAACAAACATTCGGGCAAGTCCAGAGATGAAGCCAAGATTGCGTTCCTCAAGATCGTTTACCGATGGCCCACTTTTGGTTCAGCTTTCTTCGAAGTCAGAGTAAAGAAAAAATTATTCCCGTTAGGCCCAAAAAAAAAAGTCTCCGGTTTCTGGTATGCGCGCGCGTCGCCGTAGCCATGCGCGTTGGCAAAATGAAAAAGTTTTTTTTTAATGAAAGATGATGTCTCAAAACTGCCAAACTCACTGGTTTGATTGGAATTCTGCTACTACACAATTTTAACGTGTTTTTAGATGGGGTTATGATCGAGAATAAGCTTTATGTGGCCTCTCTGGACTCCCATATATTTGCACTACGTTTAGTCGGGCACCATTTGCAGTCATCAGCCGACATTTGAAGCAAAAAAGTCAGGTAAAAAAAAAAAAAAGCCGCGTCGCCGCACCACTTTTTGGACAAGCTCCATACCAGAAACCGGAGACTTATTTTTTTTGGCCTTAACGACATTTTGTTACTTTGTGAGATAATGCAAGATTGCCACTTGCTACTTATAGGGATGACATGGGGGTTGGGGGTGGGGAATGAAAAATGCATGAACAAATTTACAGAGGCTTTACACCAAAACCTCCATTTTACATTATTATTTTGTTTCTTCTTTTCAACAGCAAACCTCGGAGCCCACTATGCCGGAGATTCTCCTCATTGCGATCAACAAGCTTGGCGTCAACCTGATTGATCCGCGTAGCAAGGTTATAGCGCCCCCTTGTAATGGTGTCGGGCATGGGTGGTGGAAGCTGGCTTTGGGAGCAATCTGGAGGGTTTTTTTTGGGGGGGGGGTTGATTTTAGGAATTTAGTAGGCTAGTAGAGAAATGTCGCGCTTTGTGAAGTTTTAGCCAAGTTTTAGCTCAATCGGACAAAGTATTTTGTGGATATGATCATTAACCCTCCTAGTGGGAAGTTCAATTATCAGCAATATGTTAAACCCCTAAAACCCTGCAGGTCAGTTTCCATGAAGGGAAATGAAGTGCTAAATAACTGTGTCACACAGAGAGTCACTGCACGCAAAAACACTGTGGAGAGCAGTGAAGCATGACCGAATCTGCCTGCTTGCCCTGAGCTTAACCACACAAAAGAATTGTGATGGAGTTTGAAGTGCGAAACCTACTTTCTGTATTTCCTTTTCCTATTTTGCAGGAGACTCTGGCAACTTACCCTTTCACTCAAATTTCCAACTGGAGTAGCGGCAACACCTACTTCCATATGACCATCGGTAACCTGGTACGGGGCACCAAGCTACTCTGCGAAACATCCCTGGTAAGACAACTGTTGTTTTTCTTGGAAGGGGAAAGGGGGGGGGGTGTTGAATAAACCTACTTTTGCACTTTTTTTAAGACTTGTATTTGATTGCACAATAGAGTATCAATTAAGACGCACCCACTGCGAAAATGCAACATCAAATGCGTCTCTCTAGCGCTATACTGCATGTTTCAGCCCCATGCGCCATACACGCATGTTGGACATTAATCATGACTGTGATTGGTCAAAAGATCTTGGGGGCGGAGCTTAATGGATTGGTCTATTCAGTACACAGGAGCGCTACCAAAATCTTCCTTGATTGTGAAAACTTGCAAATGCACGATAGCTGTGGTATGTGCAATTCAAAATTTGTTTCTAAAATTGGCTTGTTTTTCATTGCACTTTTACAGGGTTACAAGATGGACGACCTTTTGACCTCTTACATCAGCCAGATGCTGACGAACATGAATAAGCAGAAAGCCAACAATCGCAAGTAAAAATATGTACAAACCTTTCCAAAAACTTCTGAACAGTACTAATAAGTGCAACATTCCATTCAAGTTACTATTTGCGGACAAGTACGGAGTGAATTTTCCCAAAAGACGTTTTTTATGTTTTGACATTACCTTCCTTTCTGACTCTGGAAAGATTTCAGAGCCTTTATCTTAAAATTGAATATTCTTTGGTTGCATGAAGCCAAGGCTGGAACAAAGCCTACATTTCGAAAACACCACTTTTGGGAGCTTTGTGAAAAAGTTATGAAGCCAAGCCTGGAAACAAAAGGCGAAGTTTAAAAACCATCCCTGATCTGGCTTTAAGTTTATCAACCAGTTCAAACAAATAGATCAGTGCGTACCTTTGAATTGTACTAACTTAACCAGATTTGACATCTTTATCCAGGTTTATACCGAACTAAACTAGTTTAACCGATTCTGCCTAGTTCAAACCGGCTTAGATGTTCCACTGCAATAGAGTACTTTTTGCAAATTGAACAGCATGATTTTTGTGATAATTAAGATTGGTTCAGATGTCACTTTGTCAATTTTTTTTAAAGATTTGGTGGGTTAATTGGTATTGTCTGAATGGAAGCTGTATTAAAAATGTATGCTTACAAGAAAAGTTGTCGGGCTAAGCAGTCTATCTTACAGGAATGAGTGGCCTCAGCCTTCAAATAAAGTTTCTGAAAATATGGATTTTTTTAAAAATAATTATTTTTTTTTTGAAAAGTATTTTACAAAACAAAGTTAATAAAACACCTCTTACAACATTGAATGTGGTATTTAGGGGCCATGCTGTCCAAGTTTCAATCAATTAATATCTGGTTCTGGGAGAAATTAAAATTAGAATTCAGTGAAGGGTATTTAGACCCAAAATATGATCAGAGTGATCAAATTAGTGAGGTACTCAGAATCTTTATTGTTAAAATCATGTTCTTTTTTTGTACATGTATTGTATGCAACCTGTTTGTATTTTTGGCATTGTTGATGTTTCTAGGGTGAGTTTATGTCTCATTTGTTTCTTTTGATTTTTTTTGTTAAAAGAACTTTTTTTTCCCTTTTAGTTGTTTGATTTGAGCGTGTAATTAGAAGCTTGATTTTTGAGATGGGTGGTTCCCAATTTAAGTGGAGATCTCAAAAGTAATGGAGCAAATTTATAAAACTTTAACAGAGTAGGAGGTTATTTTCCAGCAAATCTATTCATGACTTCAAAAAGACTTAATATTCTATCAAATGGATTGTTGGTTTTTCTTGTAATAACTATTTATTGAAATTGTTGTTTAAAAAAGTTTCTGTATTCAGTTACAGATGTTTTATCCATAAGTGACTTAATTCTTTTGAAAAAGCTTTAAGAAAGGTCTACCCCATAAGTTCTTTTCAGTTTCATTTATTCCATTTCAATTCCTAATCAATATGCAAAGATTGAATTTTTTCTTGATTTTTTTTTGTTGGATTTCACCATAATGTGCCTCATGAATAATTTGTGTATCATAGGAATAAGAAATAATCGCATTCACATGCAAAAAAGTAAAACGAAAAAGATTCTATATTTGCCATTTTTGATGCAATATGTTATGCACACGTATTCAGAAATATGTTAGGTACTGGGCTACTTATGCCACTAATTATGGCCAATCATTGTATATGCCTTTAAAAAACTCATAATAACATTTTCTTTAGTAGTACTTTGTGTCTTTTATATTAACTTCAATTCCTTTTTTTTATACAGAACATGAAACGGTTGTCCAAATCATTGTATTCATAACTAAAATAGCGAAAAACAGTCTAGTGGTGTGCACTTACGGGTAGTCGGGGAACCAAATACCCTATTGAATTAAAAGACAGTACTCATAAAAGACGGTTTTATCAAAACTCAAAAAGACAAAACCCACAACTCTAGTCTTCAATAAAAACTTAACTGTGAGAATATTGGCGATTTTTGAAGGGCTTTATAGTTGTACAGTGCAAACTGTAATTTTCGTTAGCACAATCCGGCAAAATCTGTTTTGGTTTTCCGCACAAATGGCGTCAAAACCTTTCTTTTCATTGTCTGAGAAGTTACTGAGTAATTTGTAAAGTTGGTTACTATTACCTGCTCTCATAATCTGGAACCGGTTCCTGACATCAGTGGTCAGGTACTCTGGTACCTAGTTCCAATGTACACCCTTAGAAAAGATCAAAGAAAATTCTCCCAAATTCCTGTCGAAAATAACTGTATAGAATTTGGGAAAACAATTTTTTTCAGTTTGTTCTAGAACTTATGTCATCTTTGCCAATTTGAAAGGTTGAAGTTTGTGCAGGTTTGATTGTAACGTCGAAAGTATTGGGTAATTGTCTACCCAAACTTAACTGTACTTACTGATTTTATTCACATCCTACAAGTGTTTAATTAGGTTTTATAAAAGTACATGAGAAATATTTCGATATTTTTTTCACCTGAATTTTATGTAAAGTATATTCAGCATGAAATTCAGAAAAGCTACACTGCTACAGACATTCGGAAGATTTTCAATTTTAGAGATTGTGTGAATTAATATCCTATCATACAACTGGGAAAGTTTGTACATGTATTCATTTTTGTATTTAAAAAATCAGGGTTGTATGAATAAAATAATATAAGTAGTCTACTTATCAATGTGTACTTATGATAGACAAATTTGTATATTAGCTCCATTTCAAATCATTGCTGCCTTTTGAAAAAAGAGAAATGTTCATGTTTATCAGACTTGGGGAAAGTTTGTGTATATTTATGCTATTTCTATTTTATGCTTTTTTGATAAATAGCTATCGTGAAAATAAGTGGATTAATTATAGTGCCTTTGATATCAGTTATTCTTATACAGTAATTTCATAGATAATCTTTTGTGATGATTTTGTTTTTTTCTAATGGATTCAAGATTTTCTGATGATTAGATGTAGAAATGTATTTGATTTGATGAGAGAGGCGAAATAAAATATATACTTATACTTACCAAGAATAAGTTCGCTTTGATATTGTTTTGTATTACCGGCCGTGTGGACTGAAATAGACACAAGTCATGGAAACAGTTTAAAAAAACGCCTTGAAGAAAATTAACACTCCATTCCCAGCAAAGCACGAACGAGTGGGCAGCTATTCAACCGCTTAGCTAGTATAGTAACCCAAGCTGACCAGCCAAGACGCAAGTCACAATTTCCTACCCAAGACCCAAGGCCTCCACCCCTAGGGTTACGTCTCAGAACAACCTAAGGGTTTTAATTATCAGAGTTCTCACTGTATTTTAATGAACTTCCAACACTTCAAATCATAAGGGGATAAGGGAAATAATAATTATGAGTTGTTAAATTATGAGTTGATATACTTTTTTTATTTAGACCTACACAAGTTTATTTCAGAAAGAGAAGGTTTATCCCCTCATTTTAAATACTTTTTTTTTTCGAGAGAGAGAGAGAGAGGGGGGGGGGGGAGCACAGTGACAGCGCAGCGGCAGCGACTAGATCGAGTAATTGAGCTTGACAGGGGCGCATAGAGAGCGAGCGAGGTGAGCGCATCGTAAGCGCGGGAAGAGCACAGCATGAGCGTAGCTTGAGCTTCTCTGAGACAGGAAGTTGTCATTTTCTTGCGTCCTCGCTGCGATTGTTAAATTTATGAAATATTTTTGGTCGCCGTAAGGTCTCCTATGAGATCGCGTATAATGTGACAGGCCCTTTACCGAGTGAACTGTACCGACTGTTTTTATGTTTGGTGTATGTACCAATGCTTCTCTGTGCCTCTATCAATTACAAACACTCTTATGGGTATGTGTAAGGCTGAGTTGCTAGTGGAACTGTCTGGTGCTCCACACGATGCTTATCAAGATCGTTTCTACAGAATGACCAAAGTTGCCATTGAGAACAAGAAGGCATAAATTAAAATTAAATAAGTCTACTTCATTCACTTACCCAAATAGCTACTACATATGCATATTTATTCAGCCGACAGGCTCAAACGCTAAAAGATTTAATCAACCACCGAGCGCCCTCTCGGGGCCTACCCATTATGCTACGTCATGAATCCGCCATTATACTTCCTCTTTTTTCTTAGCGACGGCATCGTGCAGAAGCATATATTTTTGCTCTCGCCTTTTGACGAGTTTTTGTACGATTTTCGCTTTAAGAGTTTCTGTTTTATAGAATTTATCAACCAAGTGAGTTGTGTAGAATCTGTAGAGTTTGGTTTGAGTTAAGTAGTTCTCATTTGGAGTGATTTTGGAGTCATTTTGCTTTCGTTTTTCTTGCACGTAACGTAGCAGGTTTTTCAGCCTTTGTCTGACGCCACGTGCGGCGGGCCAGGTCGGCACCGCGGGACTAGCCCAGTGCTGGGTAGGCATCGTGGGTTCTCCCTTTGGGATCAAGTGCAATCCCATTTTAGCCGAGTCGGCTTTCCTGAGTTATTATTATTATTTCTGTTGTACAGTTATCTAATAATAATATTTCTTTGTAAAAAAAAAAAAAAAAAAAAGTGCATTTAGTTTATGACTCCATAGAAATACGTAAAGACCTTTAGGGGAGACAGTGCGGCGTATATCCCCGGAGAGAAGTGCGGTTATTCTCCACAAGGTCTGCTAGTCGCCCCACACGTGGGGCCCCTGTTCCGGAAGTCAGACTTTCGGCCGTTCAGGGGACTAGCGAAACGTTTCGAAGAATATAGCGGTTTCGGCCGTTCCCTGTTCTCCGTTCGTTTCCTAAGCTCGCGGTGAGCTAGGGCCTAGCGAGACGAGTACAGTGGGGGTATATCGACAGAGGTCGTTCCCTTCCCCCCTGACTGTTTCAGCTAGCTCGGGGAGCTAGTAAGCTAGAAGAGGACGTTTCGTTGGGTATATCGACAGAGGTCGTTCCCTGCCCCTCGACGTCCTAAGCTATCTCGGTAGTGCGGTGACAAACGAGATAGCGGCGAGATATTCGTGGGTATATCGGCCGCTGGCCGTTCACTTCCCTCGGCCGCCTCGCCGGGCGTGTAAAGAGAAATTCCGTGGGGTACAACGACCAGCGGTCGTTCCCTTCCCCTCGGCCGTTCTCAACTGCATACATCTCAGTAGTACAATAGTACGAAAAGACGAGATAGCAGTGAGTCCCCACGCAGGGACATCGCCGTAGTCTGTAACGGTCATCCCGTGTTACGCGTTTTTGACCGGCATCAGACATACGTCCTACGGTATGGAACACCGTGAGGATACCGGGGATAAAACTCCCCGTGTAACCACGGCCCCCCAGGCGACCAGCCGTAAGGGTTCCGCGGTTAAAAAGGCCGCATCAAAGGCCACCGGCGTTCCTAAGGGTAAGACCCAAAAAGGGACCAATAGTCGCTCGATCACGCCTCCGGTCTCCGGACCATCGGCGTCACCTAGCAACCCGGCGTCGATTTCCCGTGGTTTCATGGGAATTTCTTCGCCTCGTCCCCCCGGTCTGCTGGCTCCAGCAACCCTCGGGGACGACCAGTCACGGAGCGGTAAAAGGATTCAATCCTCACCGGCCCCGTCTGCGCGTTCATCGCGCTCCGAGTATCCTGCTTCCACCCGTGCGGAATGGGCAGGACTCGCGGTGACTGACTTGCCTCCTCCCCCAATTCGGGGCACGGACTCGCAGTCAACATCATTCGTTGATCAATGCTCCGGAATTCCCAGGATATTATCGGAGTTTTCATCCAGTGAATCAAGTCACCCAAGCAAGAAAAGGAAACACAAGGCCGCGCCGTCTTCTTCAGGGGATTCCCCCCGTAAGTCGACGCATCGGAAAAAGAAAAACAAAGGTGTATCCACAGAAATCTTTCTAAAAGCTTTCCAGGACATCAACGTTTCGCTGGCAGCCCTCACTAAACAACAACAATGGAGATCGGCCCCAACGGCGGTGACTCGGAGGTCACTCCCGGCGGCCACATTTCCGGACCCAAATCCGGGTCTAATCCTGCCGGATCCGGGTGTGATCCGGCCGGATCCGGGTCCGATCCGGCCGAATCCGGCGATCCGGCCGGATCCGGGCTTAATTCAGCCGGATCCGGGCGCAATCCTGCCGATTTCGGGCGGGATGAGAGGGGAACACACTGGGCCCCCAGATCCTGGGGTTACCATCAGTGTCTGCTCAGATAATCCACCTACTCCGGGCCGCGATTGGGCGCCCCCGAGATCACAGGCGGGAATTTCCTTGCACCCATCTATGAATTTGGGCACTTCTATTCAAGATGCTCCTGACATAGATGTCGATGATACTCACCCCCCTTCCACTCACTCACAAGATGAGCGCTCTGGGGATGATGAGGCCACTGACCCTGGCAATTTTTCACCATTCGAGACTCAGCTGAGGCTGGTTCAAAGAGATATGGTTAGGGTACTGCAACTACCAGAGAGCAGTAAACCAGAGACCACCCGTCGTTCTTTCAAACGCCGGACTGGCGTCGAGGAACCTCGGGATCCAGCTTTCCCAACTATGCCGGTGGATCGCTTATGCGCCGATCGCATACAACGCATCGCCGATTCAAAGAAATGGACGGCTTTCAACAAAAGGTCGGCAGCCTATTTCCAATTTCCAGAAAAGGACCGAAATGATTTCTTTACGGTTCCTTCTATTCCGGATACGGCCAAGGACAAATTGACTGGAGATAGCGGCAAAGCCCCGACCAAGTCAATATTTGTCGATAAGACTAGAGCAAAGATGGAGGATACAATGAAGAAGGTCGATGAGGCGGCTAGATTTGGCTCACAAACAAGCGCCTTTTTACTTCTGTTATCTGAATATATCGTCTGCGCATGTGAGGAAGATTCACAAATTCCAGCCGATATGTTAGCAGCAGCCTTCCGATGTCTGGACGAAATACTCCGTTTCTCTCTAGACCAATTTACGAGAATCTCTCTCCTGTCTGCCAAGTCGCGTAGGACTAACGTGATGGATGCACTGTACATACCACACGAAGGCGCTAAGAAGAAGTTAGAAGGCCTTCCTCTTATGGGCAAAGACCTTTTCGGAGGCAAATTCCAGGAAGTTCTGGAAGTTGAGGCCAAACGAATGGAGACAGCAGACAAACTGAGCTTGAAGAAGCCCTCAGCCACTAACAAGCCCAAGTTCTCTGGGAAGAAGGCAACGAAGGGTGCTCCCTCGTTTCGCCCTGCCCTTAAGAAACCGTTCAAGCCTTTTCGCCAACAGACGGCCAAGGCATCAGCTGGTGCAATGGTTTCAGCTCCACGCCCCTACTCTGCCCCTGCACGCCAATTTAGCGGCCGGGGACGTGGCGGTGGGCAATCCGCCCCCCACTCTGGGTGGCGGCGGTGACGCCCCCACCGAGCCGACCCCGACACTGGGGCCCGTCGGGGGTCGTCTCAGAAATTTCGTAGGGCCCTGGAGAGAGATCACCTCCGACGCATGGGTGCTTTCTATAGTCAGCCACGGCTATCAACTAGAATTTACAAGCACCCCTCCGTCGGAAATATGTGTTCGCGAAACACCGGTTCCGGCAAACACAGACAAACGATTAGCTCTCGAGCAAGAGATCTCATCCCTCATCGAGAAGAGAGCGGTCCGCCTGGTGCCACCAATGGAGCAGTTCACAGGCTTCCTGTCCTCCTTCTTTCTAACACCAAAGAAGGCGGCGGGCGAATGGCGGCCGATAATCAATCTGAAACCGCTCAACAAATTTGTCAGACCCAAACGTTTCCGAATGGAAAATCTCCATGTAGTTCTAGAGTCATTACCCACACCAGCGTGGGGAGCGTCATTAGACCTAAAAGACGCGTACCTACACGTCCCCATCTTCCAAGAGCACTCCCGATTCCTGCGTTTTCGGTATCAGGAGCGCACTTACGAGTTCACTGCCCTTCCCTTCGGGCTATCAACCTCGCCAAGAGTGTTCACCAGGGTTGTGCGGGCAGTTGCATCACGTCTCCGACGAGAAAACATAATGATTTTTATGTATCTCGACGACTGGCTGATAGTGGGAAAATCAGAAGGCCAGACTGCTCAGAATTTGAGGGATACTTATACGTTGACAACGGGGCTAGGCTTCATCATCAACGAAAAGAAGTCCCACCTAATCCCGTCCCAGGAAATCACTTTCCTGGGAGCATCGATCGATTTACGCAGGGGCATAGCCGTCCCCACAGGGGAACGTGTTACCAGCCTGCGGAAGTGCGTCAAACTTTTCCTATCCGTTCAAGTCGCTCCAGCCCGAGCTTGGCTGAAACTTCTAGGGTTCATGGCCAGCTTAGTGGACCTGGTTCCATGGTGCAGACTGAGGATGCGTCCTTTACAAATGCATCTTCTGGCACATTACAGACCAAAGACAGATCCGATCTCTCTTTTGGTCTCGATCGACGATGTCATTCGGCCACACCTTCGGTGGTGGCTATTGGAACAGAACATTCGGTGTGGACGGAGCTTCCCCAGAGGGGATCCTCACGTCATAATTTCCACCGACGCCTCCAACGAGGGCTGGGGAGCCTCCCTTCCCCCTCGACAAGCTGCAGGCACTTGGGACGACAACACTCGGTCCCTACATATCAATGTTCTAGAACTCCAGGCTGTAGTCAATGCCCTACACCACTTTCAAGCAGACGTAGTGGGTCGGTCTGTTCTAATCAAGACCGACAACACGACAGTGGTAGCATATATCAACAAACAGGGCGGTACAAGATCACCCCAGTTGTGCTACCGGACTTGGGAAATGTTTCAGTGGCTAATCAGACACAAAGTCGATCTACGTGCCATTCACATTCCTGGTGCGGAAAACGACATAGCGGACTCTCTCTCCAGGGGCAAAGTAGTTCCCACAGAGTGGTCATTGAACAGGAGGATCGTACGTCGGATCTTCTCGATCCTAGGTCGTCCACACATAGACCTGTTCGCCTCAGCGGTCAACACTCAGCTCCCGGTGTTCTGCTCGAGAGCCCATCATCCTCATGCATGGGCCTCGGACGCACTATCAATAGACTGGACAAACATGTTCGCTTACGCCTTCCCTCCAATCTCAATCCTTACAAAGGTCATCGGGAAACTGGAGAGAGACAGGTGCAAGATCCTGCTGATCGCCCCCTTTTTGGCCGCGTCAGCCCTGGTTTCCGCGACTGGTGAGGCTCCTAGTGGGCTCCCCTCTAATCCTCCCAGATCGTCACGACCTACTCGTTCAATCTCAGTCCCGGTTCCGACACCCATCTCCGGGAGATCTCCACTTAGCGTGCTGGCCACTGTCAAGTGTGCCTACCGAGCAGCAGGTCTTTCTGAAGACGCTGCAACTCTGGCCGCAAAGGGACGTCGTCTCTCAACACGACAAATCTATGACAGTCGACTACGACATTATAGTAGGTGGTGCACAGAACAGGCTGTGGATCCGCTCTGTGCTTCTTTAAGCCATTGTTCAGAATTCCTACTGTCATTGTTCAGAGCCAATTTGTCAGTAGGAACGATACGAAATTATCGATCAGCCATAGCAGCGGTTCACAAGGGCTTCGCTGATGGCTCATCTATCTCCTCTAATGTTGCAATCACTAACTTACTTCGGGGAATGTTCAACGAGAGACCTAAAATCCGGAAACTGGTCCCATCCTGGGATCTAGGTCAGGTCCTGAACATGTTGGCCAAGGCTCCATACGAGCCCTTGGGCCAAGCACCCCTCATTAATGTATCTATAAAGTTGGCCTTCCTGCTCGCAGCGGCTACCGCTAGGCGGAGCAGCGAGATCCATGCGCTGACTTTAGATTCGGGACATATCCGCTGGGAACCAGGTGGGGTTCGCCTGATCCCAAAGGCGTCCTTCCTGACGAAAAATCAGACGGCAAGTTTCAGCCCTCCTGATATTTTCCTCCCAAAAATAGAGTCGACCTCCTCTATTCCCTCAGACAAATTATGGTGCCCGGTGCGCGCCCTAAAATGGTATCTGGCACGCACCAAGTCACTCAGGGATAAATGCATGCAGCTCTTTATTACAACCATAAAGCCACATGGCCCCGCCTCAAGGGACACCATTGCGCGTTGGGTAGTAGCTGCTATCAAATTCGCTAATGCGGACTGGCCATCCAAAAGGGACGCTTCTGTCCAAGGCCTTGTCCGAGCCCATGACGTACGCGCTGTAGCGGCGTCCTGGGCATTTTTTAGGGGGGTCCCTATCTCAGAGATCTCTCAAGCAGCATGCTGGAAGTCTGCCACGACATTCACATCCTGCTACCTACGTGACGTACTCCAGACTGGAGGGAACACGGGGAAGACGGTACTGACACAACACCAGTCCTCGTCTACGAACCCTACCCTGCGCAGTAGTCCTTCCCGGCCTGACCAGGAGACTAACTAAGCAGGTAATACATTTACATGTATATTCAATCTAAATGGTCTAAATCATTATGTATATATATCTATATACTGTTGTTTAACCATTTGATTTCAGGGCGTCTCGCCTACCCAGCCACCGGTTGTCGGTGCCACTCTATGCATATGTAGTAGCTATTTGGGTAAGTGAATGAAGTAGACTCCCCCCCCACAGAAGTGTGGGACGAGTCTACGAGTGATACTTACCCAAATAGCTTCCCGCCCTCCTCCCCACTCTCGGCTCGCGTTACGATGGTTTTTCACCTTTAGTGCGCGAGAAAAAAGAGGAAGTATAATGGCGGATTCATGACGTAGCATAATGGGTAGGCCCCGAGAGGGCGCTCGGTGGTTGATTAAATCTTTTAGCGTTTGAGCCTGTCGGCTGAATAAATATGCATATGTAGTAGCTATTTGGGTAAGTATCACTCGTAGACTCGTCCCACACTTCTGTGGGGGGGGGGGGGGAAATTAAAGAAGAATTTCTCCAAAATGTCCCTCCAAAACTTTTTTCAAAAGCATTATTGGAAGCTTGCCATCAACTTGAGATTTTTGAAAATAATTTCTCGAGTCCCACTGTCTTTTATAAAATTGCAAGGCAAAGCTTAATAAATGTCAGAAAACACGACGTCAAATTGCACGATAAAGTTGACACAATAGACAGCTTCTGTTTATAAACCAAGAATAAATCCAGGTCATTCGTGACAACTGTACCAACTTTTGAAAGGCTTCGTTGTTAATGGCAAAAGAGTATTGCCAAGAAACTATAAAGTGAATTTCATTCATATTGGAGAGTGCAAGAACATTTATAGTGAACACGTCCTCATCAAAGATTGTAGTGGTCTTGCAAGAAACACAATAAAAAAAGTCCACAAATACAGGGTGGTCCAACAAAAAAACAAAACCTTATACTTCCACTACCTTGAGACTCAAACCACCTGTACCAATTGATGGAGAATCCTTTTAGAAGAATTATACCTACAAAATATCCCGATTCGGTCCAGGAGTTTTTGCTGCAGAGCCTATTTTGTGAAGCACACTTCTTTCACATGGGCATTATTCAGCCCGGTTCATACTCGGCGTGAAAGCGAAAGCGAACGCGAATTTGTGACGTCGTGGCAAGTATTCGCGCTACGAATTCGTAAAAGTTGAACATATTTCAACTCGGGCGAATTTCGCAGCGAATGCTTCGTGACGTCAAATTTGTCTCACATTCGCATGAAGTATGAACATATACATAACAATTCCTCTAGCAATTACAACGGAAGTCATATTCCCCGGCACAATTAAGTAATTCATCGGGACAAAAAAGCCGCCTACTTGCTCCACAAAAACTACCTAACCGAATCGGGCGATCTTGGTTTCATTTTTCTTCTAAAACAATTCTCCATGCATTGGTATGTGGTTTGAGTCTCAGGGTAGTGGAAGTATGAAGTTCCGGGTTTTTTGGACTACCCTGTATAGTCCAAATAAAACACACAAACAATTGGAAATTGCAA
Source organism: Patiria pectinifera (assembly GCA_029964075.1). Lineage (NCBI taxonomy): Eukaryota > Metazoa > Echinodermata > Asteroidea > Valvatida > Asterinidae > Patiria > Patiria pectinifera. The sequence continues at coordinate 40,298,627 of CM057142.1, forward strand.
TAAAATGTGTTTCTGTAAAAAATATGTTTATTGTTTGCTGTCGATATGCGGCAATCAAAAATGGCACAAACAACAAAGCTTTTTTAATAATCAATTAAATAAAAAACAACATTTCATTTCACTTTATTGGATGATTTATATAGGTCAGTAGTAACTGATTATGTATACTCATATTATGAAGTAGACATATCTGTACATTCTGTTATCTGATATACAGCTTAATTTTTATACTTGCCATTTTTCTTAATGAAAATATGAAGCAAAATCTTATTTAATATAACGATTATTCCACTCAAAAATCATTTCAGGCTGAGCTCTGACAGGCAGAGTGATTTCAATCAAGCAAGTAGACACATGCCACTTCACGCAGTCGTGAATTTCTATACGCCCGAGGACAATGCTTTGTGTTTCCCTTTGTCCCTGTAATATAACACTCTCCAATAGACTAAGCACATAGCCGTACGATCGATTTTTCAACAAAAGACCCAACGCTCGAGGACTGAAAGGATCTTTTGTTCTCCCTTTGTGTGTCTATTCTCGATCGTAAAGCATACAAGAGCACCCATCCTGATTTGTTTTTGTTTTTCAAAACAACACCCAGTAGAATTCTTAAGATTTTCCGTCGATCCCTGAGCGATCCATTGAAATAATTGCAAGAGAATCAGACATTTCTGAGATAGCTGACACATAGTATTTGCTAGCTAAGTTTAATAATAATAATACGGATGCGGTTGGAAAATACTTTTCAGATCTCTTACTTCAAAATAGCATCAGGTAAACTGAGTTTGATGCAAAAACTTACATGTTTTACTAAATTAGATTGATCTTTGTGTAGAAAATGGAAGAACTTGGGAAAGAGAAATTGAGAGTTAAATTTACACCGTATACCCTAGAATTGAGAGGAAATTGGTTTTAGAAGGTAGGTACAACTTTTGTACATCTACCAAAGGCACAAACGATTTTTGCATCAGAACAAAATAAAAATCCAAACATTCTTCAGTATTCCGGGGTTATATCTCATGCATGCAAAACAAAGAAGAGCATTTTTGTGTTGAGAAGTAGGTATTCTTCATTTTAGATATTAAACTCGAATTTTGGTGAGGTAGAAATTTGACATGGCAATTAGATTTGGAAAACAGAAGAATAGAAACACATGACAAAAGGTTACTCTCACAGTTTGATATACAACCACCTTAATGTACATTCTTAGCTGGAAAAACCATCCCTTTAAGTACTAATGTTACTTTACTGATAAAAAAAAAAAATCAACATAGCACCCATTTAAGTTTGTCCAATGAAAATTCCCCAAACTTCATGCAATGAATAAAACTGAATGCATACTTAGGATTAATTATTAATTACCGTTCCTTTATGAAGTACATGTACTATAATATATGGTCCAACGATTTTTCATTTTTTGGTCTCATTTGGACTATGTTTAATCAGACTCCGTTTCTGTCCTTTTAGTTATACTGTTTGCTGTCCAATTCTGATTTTTTTTTCGGGGGAGGGGGGGGGGGATTGTTCAGGACACTTGCTCTGTGTTCAAATTTGGGAAGAACTCCCTAGTACAAGGCTGTTCTTTTACAATGTTTCTTGGCCTTTTAAAAACTATTAAAAATTATAATAAAATGTAAAACCAACAGTAATGTCTTTATACCAGGAAAATTATTCTTTTTATCAAGATTTCAAAAATTGTATGATGTGCAGAATTCTTGTAGTAAAAACAAACCCATAAAAGTATGCTTTGTCAACTTATTAGTATTTTTGTGTGATTTGTGGTTTTCTTACAGCTCAGAAGATATGATTACATAATTAAATGAACTATGAAAGTAATGGCAGCAACATCTTAAGGCAGTGTTTGATTGCATCTTTGGGTTTCTTGTTGCCCTATTTCCTTGCAATGGAGTCCATTGCAATGGAGTCCATTGCACATAGTTCCCGAGTACACGTCTCTCTTGTCCATTCTCTTAGTGAGCTTCACCCATTATTTTTCTCTTCATGAGGAAACAAAGTTACAAAAGTTTGTTGCACCACACAAACTGTTTGGTTTAATAGTTGAAATACAAAGAAATATAATGTCCTTTATGGCAGTTTTAGCATCTCTCTAATGAATTCTGTAATTGCTTATCTGAACATCAGCCTCATTTCCCAATACCTCTTCCTGTAGTTAACTCCAGATGGAGTAAGCGCAATTTGTTTGTATTACCATGGTTACCACATCCATTGCCACGGTTATCTCATTCAATCCAACATAATGATTCAAAAGGTTTCTCCTAGGATGAGTTTCTTTAATTTTTGTATTTATCACCATGGTAACTGCACCCACTCCGATGGTTACTTCATCTGTTCCAAATATATGTTCAAACAGCTAGCCGCTCTTCGAATAAGTTTCCACCATTATTAATTACCATGGTAACAGCATCCATTGCTGTGGTTATCCCATTCATTTCAAATATACACTTTCATGGTTTTATCTCCTCTCAGGATGACTCTTTACTATGTAAAGTTACCATGGTAACTGCATCCATTTTCTGGCTACCTCCTTCGTTTTCCTCACTGCTACCTCCTGTCTTGCCTGCCCCTGGTCAGCAGTTCCTTGGCCTTCATCTCTCTCTTTCTCTTCTCCGCCTGGGAGGCCAGCCAGCTCTCACAGATGGTCTTCATCTGGGCCTGTCCCGGTCCAGCCCGCTGGGCAGCACTCAAGATGCGCTGCACGTCTTCCACGCGCTCGGCCTTGACAGCGATGAGATAGGCCGACTTGAGTTTGCCGCACAGCATCAGGGCATTGATCTGTGTGCACACAAAATAAGCAGTGTGGTAGTCAATGACAAGTTATCTAGTCCGAGGTCAACTCGCAAGCTGTTTGAATGAACTGTGACATACATTGTAGGAATTTCTTTGCTACAGTTCATCCTGTGATGCATGTGACTGGATTTGTGATTTGACTTGTGATTTACGTGCGATAAGACTTGTGACATACTTGTGATCATGCAATCACAGGTACCTCAACTTCAAGTTCTTTGATTTTTTAAAATAATAATTTGGGTAGTCAGGAGAAAGGGTAACAGAGGTTAAAAATGAGACAAAAGAGAAAAAAAAAACGGGAAAAATACAACTTTCAAAACTGAAAATGGCCGTAAACGATTCCTGAATTTTTTTTTATCTGGATGGCGGCACACATCCCTTGGCGATATTTTTTAAATTTAGTTCAATTTCTTTGTCTTCTTAACATCCCAAAAACAACACTGGTTAATTTTACATGCTGTTAGTTATCAATTTGAAACACTGGATCATGGGCGTAGCGAGGGGGGGGGCAAGGGGGGGCACTTGCCCCCCCCCTGGAAAAGCAAAAAAAAAAAAAAAAAAAAAAAAAAAAAAGAAAAGAAAAAGAGGCGCGAAGACAAAGTGGTGTAAATTTAATGAGTTGGGGGGCAAAATGTCCCTGCCCCCCTCTAAAACTGATAAATCGAGAATGTGTTGAGAAATACAAGCATCTTTTGGCAAAATTTTTTTTTGTCCCCCTCTAGAAATAATCCTGGCGACGCCCATGCACTGGATAGTACATCACGATACTAGACAGTTCACAAATACTAATTTAAGAAATTGGCAAATGACAAATTTATTAAGTACTTTCTTTTGGCCACAGAAAATCTGGGTAGTTGTCTATGCATTCCATGCATGCATAACATGCACATGCAGAAGTGTTGTCTCCAGGCGACAGATTCAACAAAATCTTTCCTTATGAGAGCTCAAACGAGCCCATCACCGGTGCCCTTGCATGAGGCGGTGGGTACCAGTGTAAGGCGTACCTTATTGGTATCACTCTTGATGAGTTTGATGAGCGCTTCCACCTCCTTAGTCTGGCTGGTATCACTGGCCAAGACTCTGACGCATGCATCTAGTATCTCGTCGCAGCATTCATTGTTAGACAGCCCGGTATTTCGAACACAGGACAAGAGCTGATGGATGTCCTTGTACTTGTGCTGTGTGGCCAGCCGGCGACCAATATGGCTGTATATCAATGTGTCCGGAAGACGAAAATCCTTAAACAAAACCAAAAAAATAATTACTTGTCAATTAATGGGCTTTTATGACAAACATTTTTGATTAATAATTTCTTCAGAAACAGGAGTGCCACACAGCGCCCTCTAGCACAAGGAAATAGCCGGCCTTTATTACAAAGTGAACATAAATGCACTTTAGGAACAATTAAAGTAAAAGGAGTGTTATTTTTACAAAAATATGTTATAGTATGAATTTCATGTTATGGCCCCTTTCAAAACATGTTCCCTCTAGTGTGTCTATAAAGAAAAAAAGTACTCTCTGTCAAATTCATATCATTTTGATTTTGTCTCTGGGAGAAACCCTCTTTTTGATTCCAGTTGAAAATCTCCTTACCTGAATAATCTGAAATGCCATCTGGAAGCCGTCATTGACAGACTGACCAGCAAGAAGAACCTGCAGGAAACAAAAACAAAAAGCTCTCAAAGACGCTACTGAATTCCTTCTTACTTTTTTTTGGGGGGGGGGGGGGAAGGGATTCAACCTAATAAGACAGAACAGCAGATATTTCATGCATATATATGTATACATGTATTTGAGCAGTTAACTTGGCTACTTGTTCTCATTCTCAGAATAGAGTTTCATTACTCAAGCTAATTCATACAGCTGCCTTAGAGGAAATTATTTGCATATCACGTTCAACCCCCCCCCCAGCTGAAAAAAACCCAGCTGTGGACCAGTTCATGCAAATACATCACATGTAATTTCTACAAGTTGCCTGAAGTTTCTTAGCCAAACTATTCCATAGGACACAACTCCATGTCATTGGCACTTTACATGTAGGAAAGATCAGGATCCCCTTATCAGTTCTGTGCCAAATCTTAAAGAACTAAAAATGATCAGAAAATGTAGCTCTGGTACAAGCTGCAAGCAGTACACATTGCCTGGCATGATGGCTGGTCAACTATTTTTGCTACGCATTTTTGTGTGTGTGCTTCAAAGCTCTTACAACATGACCTTGGGTATGTTTACACTGACAGTCACATGACAAAAATCACTCTCTCAATTGGTCCATTTTAAAAATTGTTAATATCGGTTAAACTTGAGGCACTCACCCTGTATGCCACCTCAGCTTTGACTTTGCTGTTGCCAAACAGCGTGGGGAGCTGCTGGGAGCTGGACTCCGCCCCCTGAGAGGAACCCATGAGGGAGGCCTTCCCTGACGACGACATCCTATGCAGGAACTTGGTGACCTCAATCTGCTGGCTGATGGTGTTCATGTGACTGTAATAAAGGCAGGTGATTGGTTAAACCCTTACGGCACAACTCAAAGAGGCCATAATGACAAATTCCACACTGAAAAGGCATCTGGATTGTCAGAAAATAACAGGAGACGCAAACTCTTATTTTTTTTTAGAGTTCAAGTGTTCTCTGTTTAATAATCTCCACCCTTTTTCCTGACAGAAGGGGTGCTGCTATCATATTGTCATTATTATGCACTGAAGGTCAGTTATTTCAAAAATGATGATAGGACATGAATCTGGGACTGAGAAACATTTCCAATTTTGTTAGGAAATACTTAGAAAGTTTTCTTGACTCTCCATAGACTTTGTACACAACCGCTGAAGTGGCGTCAGGTTGCAACATTTTTTCCATAGTCTTTATTTTAAAAGGACTCTAACCCACCCCCACTAATTTTATAAAGCTTACTTTGTCAGTTGAGAGGGCGACATCATGAGCCTAATGTTAACATCACTAGCCGGTGCCCAGGACGGGACACCGCCTTTGGCAGTGGAGTTTGTCATGGGCGGTCTGGGAACACTCTCCCACTGCTTCTCGTCCAGCACGGCCCGCATGTGCTCCTTGGCTTTAGTCAGGTACTGGAGGCGGTCAAACAGGTCCGAGTAGGTCTTGGCACCAGACTGGTAGAATTTGATGCACGTCATGGAGGCTCGGACGAAATCCTGGGAAAACAGGAACGGAGAATGTTGAAAAAGGCAAAAGGGAAACTTTGACAAGGAATGAGAAAAGAGATTACGTGTTGATTCTATTCCTTGACTGGATTCCTTTCATATAAATAATTTTAGAATAACAAAGAAATTTGATCAGTGCGGGATTGAACCTCGGACCTTCAGAACACCGTTCCTGCACTTACCTAGATAAAAGCTACCTTGTGCTGTGTTTGTTGCCTCCCAATAAACTAGTTTGGTCTTTCAACAGCGCATGCCCACAATGATATGGGTCATGAGCCATTCGGGATAATTGAACACTCATCGAAGGTGCTTGAACGCGCAGGTAGACGGGCGTACGCCGCACACGTGTTAATAACGAGCAGAATGGGTGTTCGCGTAACATTACGTCAGCGATTTTATCCCGAATGACCTTTGACCTGGACTACTTCATCAACATACCGAACTGGCTTATTGTTAATATCTTTATAAATAAATCAGTGATTGTCAAGCAAGGCTTGAGATGTAGGCTTCTGAAGGGTAGGGTAAACACCAGTGTTGTAGTACTCGTACTCGGTACTCGTACTCAAGTACTTCTCGAGAATTTTTTTTTGGAGTACTCGTACTCGTAAGTAGACACCTCTTCTTGTACTCGGAGGTACAAGTACTCGTACTCGGCAATCTAAGTACTCGACAGTACTCGGTACTCGAAAAGTACTCGACTACAACACTGGTAAACACAATAGATACAGAGTTTTCCAGAACATGTCACTGATCTCAATCCAGAAATTGTAATATGTGTAGAGACTCGCTTTACTGTTTAACCCATCAGTCACTTTACCGCCCAAGTCCCCATGCTTATTACCCATTGTAGCACATGAAACTGCCCGAGCACTCTATGGTTTCATGGATTCTTCAGTGACTAAACACAATGTAATACAATGTATTGTCGTATCTTGGTTGACCTGGGATACACACTTTACCTTCATAAAGAGCTGTACATTGTAGAGCACATGGGCCAGACTGTGGGCGTTGAGGTATCGACAGGTTGCCGTCAGGTAGTTGCTCCAGGACACCAAGGTGGGATCCTTGTTTAGCATCTCGGTCTGCAGACCCTTTAAGTTGCCATGCTTCATGCAGGGTGCCAGCAGGCCCTCCAAGAAGACTTCAGTGGAACAGTGCTGAGGAAACCAATATTAAGTCTCTGAGTATGAAATTGCTTGTCTTATGGCTGGCTCATACTTCATGCCAATTTCAGTGCAAAGCAACTTTGTTAAGGTTATGGGCTTACGGTGACATCACAATGAAACTTCCATTGTTGATGTCATGAAATTTGCTTTCGCTTTTGGGTGAAGTATGAGTTTGGCCTTCAATTAAATTAGTGGTGGGAGAAATCTGAGATTGCAAAATCGGGTTTTCGTAATCTTTTTCAAACCGAATAACAGCTATCCGATTTCACTGGAAGCTCCCATCCAGCTCACTGTCATGCCAACAGAAAGTGGCGAGTGAGGTGCTGCATGCAATGCCCTCCCAATGACTGGGTATAGCTTGCAGGATTCAATGACCATTCAGCCTTCACAAAAACACTCCAGAGCTGTAGTGTTCACAAAATGGGTAGGATATATCCGTTTTTTTTTATATCCAGTTTCCAAAATCGAAACCGACTACTATTTGAAATTCAAACCAAATAAAAAAAAATCATGATTTAACTCCCACCAATTTATTTAGATGGAATCCAACAATATACTATGATATTCAAGTCAGTGTACGTATTGGCTCATTGTCCCAGGCGGGCATCACTTTGAGCCAATACGCTAAAAAAATGCAAAGACTTAATTTTGAAATAAGGTAAACGTACTTTGATTTTGTCAAGTGTTTCGCACAGCTTGTACGCAGACCATTCGTGGGTTTAAAAGTCAGGCAACAATTAACACCAGTTGGCGCTTGCCCCAATATACACAGGAGAGGTATTGAGCATTGTTCCTGGCTTTATATTATAAACATCCAACACAATGAAGTGAAGATGGTTCCTGGCAGTGGCATAATTATGGCGTGCATCCCCCCAGCCCCCCCCCCCTCGATAAAATGTGTCCCTCTTGTGTCCCCCACTCATTATTTGGAAATTGCAAAACAAGAATTTTTTTGTAAAAATGAACAAGGTTCCCCTTTCAGAAAATGATGCCCTGAAGTGCCCCCCCCCCCGACCCCACAAATTCGGACCCTAGTCACTGGTTTCTAGTTATAACTAACTGTTGAAACTTATTTGAAATCGCAGCCAGGCATGAATACACCGTTTTGTAAAAACACCACAGAATATGCCAGTCTTGCATTTCAGTTGCTGATGAGTCCAGCAGTCTAGTGGGTGTTTGGATCCCTAGAGGGTGCATCTACCTGGCTTAGGATGTAGGACACGGCTAGGGAGAGCCTGCTGTGCCGACGGTAGAACTGAACCATGGAGATATGAGGGCAGTAGGTGGTGATGTAGTACTGGCACTCCTGGAGAGCTGGGTTGTCTAAAGCAGTGGCAGAGAATGACGCCTAGGCAGAAAGAAAAGCACAATGCCTGCTTGTGTTACATACAGGGTGAGTCAAAAAAGCGCAACCCAAACCCCAAAAATGTATTTCATATTTACAAAAATATGTAGCACCAAAAATAATAATGAATGGAAAGCCAATTTCATAAGCTACTTTTAGATGAAAAAAATTACTGAAATTGCTCAATCCGTTCAAAGAATATCACGATTTAACCCTAAAAGGGCAGGGAAAACTGAATTTTCCTATATACATCGTGTACACAGAGCAGAATTACCATTCGTACATATGAATAATTAATTAGCCATAATTCCAAAACCCTTTGACCTATAGTCATGAAATTTCTTGGGTATGTTCATGATGAGTTGCTCTATGCATGTACTGAGTTTCAAATGTTTTTGTCACTCGCTGGATGGCCGAGATTTTAGAGGGGGGGGGCGGAATCTCTTGTTTTCAAAATGGCATCATGTGAACACTTGGCTACAGTGAAAATCTTTTAAAAATATACAAATTTATCATCATTTCATGGTGTTGGTTATGATAGAATTCTACAATGCACTCAATATGGACTAAACTGGTCTGCATGCTCCAAAGTTGAAATGCAAACCAGTTTGCCTTCTTTTAAGACAGTCAAGACTCTAGACAGCAGTTACTGCAGACACAGTGTCCGCCCTTTCCTTTGGCCAAATGACAAAAAGTGAGACGGTTCTTCTTATCAAACAGAAATCTTTAAATCTTGCCAAGCTACAAGGCATTATATGTTACATGCTTACATTGGTTGGTTCAGCAATGAAATCTCTGATGGAGGCTGCGGATGCATTGAGGATGGCTTGGGCCTGTCACCAAAAAATAAATAAATAAATAAAAAAAAAACCCAGATAAATAACTCAATAAACTGTAAAGTATATCAGAACGGATCCCTTACCCATGAAACCATAGGTTACATCAGTAAGACCATGTCAAGTCTTTAACATGGCTGTAAGTTAGTCACAGTCAAATAGTACCACCACCGTTTGAATGAGGTGTTTACAGAATAAACAAAAAAAAACTTGTCATGGACAAAGTCCCAAGCCAAATATATCTTCTTGAAAGGATAGGCCTCAAAACTGTAGACATTACACACCGTGTCTGCTTGTGACGCTGATGTCTCCAGATACTGAATGACGTCGGTTACTAGTTTGGACGGCACGCTCATGACGTTTTTATCGATCGGGGCCTGCAGCAATAGAAATGAAAAACAAACAAACAAAACACAGTTGAAATTAAAGTTAAATAATGAAAGGTTTGCGGAAACACTATGTGCGAATAATTTCTCAACAAAGAGAATGGTTCTGAACAGAACCATTTCTCACAGAGATAATTTCTCAACAAAGAGAATGGTTCTGAACAGAACCAGAGGTACAAACTCCTGAACACTCCTGAAAAGAACCAGAGGTATAAACTCTAAAAGAACCAGAGGTAGAACCACTCTCTTTATAGTTGAGAAATTATTCGCACATGGTGTTTCCGCAAACCTTTCATTATTTAGTATCTCCACCATGCAAAGCCTCAAATCTTACTTGAAATTAAAGTTTGTAAAAGAGAGTTGTAATCAAGCCAATCACAAGTCATCGAGTCAATCACAAGTGAAATATTATGAATAATGACACAGGAATGCCTTTGTCATAAATCATTTAAACGGCTTCTCACTAGAGTTGAGATTGGATATACCACATAAGAACAGTGGAAATCTGGCACTATTTTCAAAGATATACAGTATTTACTTCTGTCGTCTGATCACAGCCTCAAAACAATGCTGGATGATGGATTTAGAGTCAGAGAAGGGCCAGCATGGCTTTGGCCTGATGACCTTTGACATGGAGTGTCCAGTTAATTTGAATATGCAATTTGGCATAATGCCCGAATGTGCTGGAGAGAGAAGTAAGATACTCAGACTACATCCAAGGGGCACAGAAACCAATTAAACTTTTTCTGCATTAGTTAGAATAGCTTTTTTGCTACTTTTTAACTGATTAGTACTATATATTTAGTAGTATTAGTACATTATATTTATTCCCGAGTCAAATTCATTAAACCATAGAGTGATGGGGTGGACTAGGGGCAGCAGAGGGAGTAACAGGCAGGGTGGTTCGGGGTGGTACAGTTACTTAATGGTTACGCAGCACCATGTTTGAGGCCTACGCAAAATGAGATGGAACTGGGCAGTGGAGAAAATGCAAAAAACTGATGGGCCTATTTTTTTTTCGATTTTCAGATTTAGTGATATTTGTAAGAAATTTTTAAAAGAAATAGTATAAAATTTGTGGAATCAAAGTGTTTTTGAGAAAAACAATTGGCATCTTTCATTCTCAAGACTACAAAACTCAAAACTTTAAAGGGCTTTTGCTCAGTATTTAACTTTTTTGATGAGTCGATATATTCAAACTTTTAAAACATAACTTGACAACGAAGCGTCTGATTGATATACAACAAACAGTATTGTAAGGAAAATTTTCGTCTCTTTCCTAATACCTGCAAACCCTCATTTCAACCTCTGCCTAGTTCTGCCTCATTTTGCCAGAACGCCTCACAGACATCTGGCGCTTGGTCTTGCTAATCACTAGATTGGCCTCTTGGTTTGGCTACCTTGAGAATTCTTGCAAACTTCTCCCTAGCTCCTTGGTAGTCGCCTGCCCTGAGGCAGCTCATCCCCCAAGCTGACCAGACAGCCGACGAGTCCAGGCCACACTTTGTGGATACCTCCGTGGCCAAAGATAGACGCTCCGCAAGGACTAGACGATCTCTAACTTGCCTGCGCAATGAGAGAAGTCGAAGATGGAATAGTTCTTTAAAGGATGGTATATCTGCCGTGTGCTTTAAAAAGACCATTAAATAGATGTTTCTCTTCACAAAAAGACTCACAAGCCTGTTGTTACTCACCACCAAATAATTACTCATCACTCACCTCGCTGAGCCAGCATTGGCCAGTTGTATGCTTGGTATATCAGCGCTGTTACTCCTGACAAATGGACTCAGTAGATCCACAAAGCTCTTTTAACTAACTCACAACTCAATGTTGTTACTCACCACTAAATAATTACTCATCACTCACCTTGCTGAGTCAGCATTGGCCAGTTGTTGTATGCTGGGTATATCAGCGCTGTTACTCCTGACAAACAGACTCAGTAGATCCACAAAGCTCCTTTAACTAACCCATAAATCACTGTTGTTACTCACAACTAAATAATTACTCATCACTCACCTCGCTGAGTCAGCATTGGCCAGTTGTTGTATGCTGGGTATATCAGCGCTGTTACTCCTGACAAACAGACTCAGTAGATCCACAAAGCTCCTTTAACTAACCCATAACTCAATGTTGTTACTCACAATCAAATATTTACTCATCACTCACCTCGCTGAGTCAGCATTGGCCAGTTGTTGTATGCTTGGTATATCGGTGAGGTTACTCCTCATAAACAGACTCAGTAGATCCACAAAGCTCCTTCAACTAACCCATAACTCAATGTTGTTACTCACAATCAAATAATTACTCATCACTCACCTCGCTGAGTCAGCATTGGCCAGTTGTTGTATGCTGGGTATATCAGCGCTGTTACTCCTGACAAACAGACTCAGTAGATCCACAAAGCTCCTGTAACTATCACATAGCTCAATGCTGCTGCTGTCCCCATCCTTAATGAATCGCAGCTTGGCATTGAACAGGAGTGTCTTCATCATGCTACAAAATAAAAACCAACAATTCGTTAAAACCACTCTCAACGGATGCAGAAAAGGCACCTGTTTACAAACTTACAAAGGGAATATACGTCAACATTTTTTTCAAATATGCACTTTATAAAATAAACTTTAAATCTCGTTCACATTTACCAAATGCTAATTTTGAATACAAAATCCCAATTTCCAGTGAAATAAGGTTACTTAAGGAATCAAAATCAGTTCAAATAATATTTGTTTGTTAAACAAAATTGTACATGTGCTTAGGTTCATAGTTTTAATGGACTCCTTTTTCCAATGGAAACAGATAATTTATTTGGAGACTCATAATTTTGAAAATAGAGGCTATGTATTTCTTGGATATAAACCTGACTTTTACAAAATCTTCCATAACAAATGTCAGGAACAGTAAAGACGTGACACATGCTTAACAAGAATTACAAAAGTCTTGTTAGAAGGAATGAAATGTTTGGCAGCTACAGAGGTAAGAGGTTAATTGTCACGCATCAAAACCTAAGGAGGGCCAGAACGCTTAATGAATTCCCCGCTCATCCTGAATTAAGAGTTTCTTAAAATGAATTGGTCACTTCCTACTACTAAAATTAATGTTTGGGAAAGTTGATGTGGTGGTACTTTTATCCTCTGATCTTTGTTCAAATCATACTCAGTTTTGCAAAAGGCATTGGGTTTTTTAGTCCCTACCTAATTATCTGGGTCTTACACATACAATTTACAAAAGTTTTTTTTGTGTGGTGTCTCTGAGACTGGCTGTTTCTTCAGTATCTTCTCCAAGTTTTAATAGGTTAGTGAGCTACAGTCGATAAGCACTTGTGAAGAGACCTCGGTCTTGTTTTCTGAAGTAAACATTACTTATCATCATAATGATGTCTTTGTCCTTACTCACCTGATAATGAGGTTGTAGTCTACTTCTGGGTTGGGCACCCCCGGGCGGATCGGCCTCAGATACTCTGACAAGTCACGGCATATTTGGAGTATGAGGGTCCCACAGGTACTGTGGTCACTGTGTAGGTCTAAAATGGACAGGCACACAGATGTACTGGGAGCCTACAGTAGTGGGGTAAAATAAAACAAACAAACAAATAATTATTTGTATGGACAAAGAAACCTGGATTTAATTGAAAGAGGCTAGATGTGGTAAGGAAAAATAGGCTGGAAAGAGGATAGGTAAGGTAAAGTTACTTCTTCTTCTTCTTCATTCATTCATTTTCATGATGACTTGATGAGTTGGGCCCAACTGTCCCTGTCGAGCATAGTGTTGGAAAGAGATGGACCACTCAGACCAGTTTCTAGCTCGACGGATGTTTTCAGGGTCATGTTGGGACGACCTTTTCGTCGAGGGGCTTCAGGATTCCAGAGGAGAACTTGACTAGCTGGCTCATTATGTCAATAAACGTGACCGGCTAGCCAAAGGCGACGCTGTCTGATGGTGGTGGAGATAGGGGGAAGGGCACCATACAGAACAGAGTTAGGGAGATGTTGTTGCCAAGAAACGTTCTGAACAGCCAACAACATCCGTGTATAGGTGCCATCAATGGATGCAGAGATCTGTTTGGTCAGGGTCCAGGACTCGCAACCGTAGAGGAGGATGGATTTTATTGAGGTCTTGAAGATCTTACGTTGGGTGGTCTTGGAGATTGAGGATAAAAGTTACATAATTGATGATAGATAAAGCAGGGAGAAAAGTATGCTGGAAAGAGACTAAGTAAAAGTACTAAGGTGACAACTAATAATGCTGGGAACAGCAGGCTGGAAAGAGACTAGATGAAGTGACACAAGGCTCCAATCACCTCAGGAAGGAACCCGAGATACTGACCTGCTCATAGTAGAAGTCTTCCCTGATCAGAGCATTGTAAACATCGTCCAGTGTCAACTGCCACTCCATGCCTGCCATGAGCAGCGTGTCAGCTCCTCCTGAATGAGCGCTGGTAAGACTGGTGCCGGCGACGGGCGTACGATGCTGCCAAGAACCAGGGGATGACGCACGGTTGACTGGCGAATGTCTGCTGCCTGTGGAGTTTGGTAAAAATATAAAAATAAAATAAAAAGTTGGTTAGTGTACAAATTGTTGATTTTCAAGGCAATTCTTGGTGATACACAATGGATTTATGAAAAATATTAAATTTTATTTTACATAGCCACCATAGTTTGCTAAAATTATCGTCAGTCAGAGGTTACTGGCTTGTTGCTATAGCAACAGGTTTTTACTTTTCTTTGCATAGGCCAGCCATGTCAAACTTGATTGATGTTACAGCCAAACCAAAATGTTGGTGGTTCCGATTTTTTAAAATATTATTTTAAGTCTGAACAGGGAAAATAAAACAAATAGGAAAAATTGTCTGCAATTTATATCGTGTCATACTCTTTTTAGTCTTATAATTTATTACCTGGTTGCTTTGCTTTCAGTCGTTGTTCAAGAGAAGACATGTTGCTCTGCTGTGGCCTGTTGGAAAATGGGATGGAGTGAGAAAAAATACTTAAGTAAAGTAAAAATCACCCTGTATATTTGTTACAAAGTAAAACCTTTTTTTCAGACTTGTAGCAAGATAGTATTTGTGTACACTCATGTTGGAATTTTATCTTGTATTCTTCAAGTAAAGCTGAAGACAAAATCACTTGGAGATGGGTTCAAACGAATTCCATTAACGACCTTTCACATCCGTCATTGTCATTCCTAGGTCTCCTTGCTCTGTGGACGTTTGTTTTCATATCATCTACTTACATGAGAACGAGAACGTATAAGGGTGTGAAGATTTGCCTACCTACAGCCGATGGGTTCTAGATTAGGTGGGGTTGCATTGAGCAGATCATGGCTGCAAGTCTATAAACGGTCACTTTTTTTGTTGTAAATACTAATGAGTAGAGTAACCCTCTACCACTGCCTTGAGCGGAGAGCATCGCCAGCAGAGCATCGCTCAGTGGACAGGGTTTAATTAATGGATTGGTCTATTGGGATCATACCTGGGCATGATGAACGTCTGGTAGCAATGATCACACACTCTGACCGGTGCGTCGCCGTAACCCTCCACCACTGCCTTGAGCTGAGAGCATCGCCAGCAGACCACATGGCCACAACGCCTGCAGTGGTGACGCCGGTTGAACTGTAGAAAATAATGGGGGAAAAAAATCACCGTTCTGCGGAAACAGGAGATTACTCAACAGAACAAGGCTGTGACAAAAATAAGAGCTGTGGTTGATTCCTCAACAAAAAGCAAATCATGAGTCATCCAGTCACAAGTCTAGCACTATCCACTCAATTCACAAGTGCCCCCTCACCGGCAAATAAAGTACAGTTGGGGGTGACCGAATGACGCCATCTTGGCTGACTGCAATATTTTGCCCCCAAGCGCGGCCACTGCGTGCCGTGTACATACATAGTACAAATCCCCTGGTGTACATGCGTCACACACAAGGAACGGTGCGCGTCAGCCAGCGAAATGTCCCACCCATGGGTCATCGTTGCTAAGTAAAATGGCACCCTCTTTGTTGGCGCACGGGGCCCATAACCACTAAGCAGTTTTAAAGAACTGTGACAATAGCACTCCTTAGTCATTGTTCATTCGCCAGATACTTGTAACCAGACTCAAGATTTGACTTTTGGCTACAGTTATAGCCAATCAGCCATACTGTGCTCTCTTGATAAACAGGACCTGGGTCGATTTATGACGGATTGTTGTACGACTTCATCGAAACTTTGATGAATTCTCAAAAGGGATTTAAAAAACACATTGTGAGTGTTTCTCAGTGGCATCAGATTGGGACTTTTTGATGTATTTAATTAGATAATAAAAGTAGTGCTTGTACATTCAGCAAAAGGTTCAGTAACAATATTTAAGTTGCATTCCCCGTGCTGTTTTTGAGTTTCATTCTAAGAAAAACAGATTCCTTTTGTAAATTGCTATTTGTCAATCATTCAGTTTTGAATGAGACATCGACCCCAAAATAGGCCATGTTTTTTAGTTGTTCAAATTTTGAATTATCGGCTGCCAAACAATAATTCTGTTCTCGCAGGGTAGGCTGATTCCCGCCCCCAATCGGTATCGATAATGTGAGCCAGTCTGCTCGCTACGAGGATCTGTTTGTGCCCAAAACAAAAACCTTTTATTCAGAGGGATGCAAACGTCCAAAAAAGGAAAAACTGAATTTGTTGAAGAGCACGTGGAAATTCAAGCTTCACATGAAGTTCCCTTATCTACAACCCCTTCAGCAACTGACTTCTTGCCACAGGGAACCAGACCGCTCACCATGCTGAATCGCTCCTCCTTGCACACCATACAGTGTGTCACCTTCAGGTCTGGCACCCAGTCCTCTCTCTTTGGAGGAGCAGCAGGCAGGCCCACATCTTCCTTGATGCTGGGAGGTGGAAAAGAGGCACCAGTCCGAGGCTCCGCACTGCCCCCCATGGACACGACATTTGACGAGACAGATACTCTTCGTGGGGTTGTTCCCACGAGGGTTGACTGACCACGTGGCGACAGACCCCTAGATACACTATGTGTCGAAGGTGTGGGGCTGGGTGCTGTACCAAAAAATATCAAATTTAAAACAGTTAAATCAAACCAAGTTGAGCAAAATGTGTGCCTTACTTTCATGGACGTTTATGGGTTTATTTACAGAAGACATATAACGGTGAGAGTTGCTGGGCTAAAAACAGAACCAGAAACAGCGACGGTAACAAAAACAGTAACAGCATTAACATCAGCAAAACTTGCAGAAAAAAACGGCAGCAGTAACATAAGCAAAAATTGCAGCAACATGAAAAAACAGGCTTAAGAAACATCAAAATTGACAGCAGCGAATTCCGCAATCGCAGCCAGCGGCAATATCAGCAAGATTAGTAGCAACAACAGCAGGACATTATAGAAGCAACATCATGATCAGTAGCAGCAACACCAGCAATATCTGGAGCATCTGCAGCAGCAACATTGGCAAAGCAGCAGTAAAGCAGTAACCGAGTAGACAAATTACGTGACGCCCTGTGTCAAACCCAGGCTGTTCCTGTTTTTTCCCCTAAAAACTCAATCACAATGTCAAAATGTCAGATTTGCTGTTTTTTTCCCTCGCTGTCTGATTTCACACTCAAACCTGCACCGTAACTTTAGGTAACGGCAATTGAGTGAAATATAAACTTAACCCTTTAGTCACTGTACCACCCCGAACCGCCCTGCATATTACTCACTGTAGCACCAAAAACTGCCCGAGCACTCGGTTTTATGGATTTATAAGTGAACACATACGTTGTAGTACAATGTAGCACAGTTGCCGACGGTTAATTTATTTTCAATTTCGCCGGAAAGTGCCTGGTTTCAACATGGGCTGTCACATATATGTTGGCAAAAACAGTGAGAGTAATACGAAAAACTTCAGCAACTAAACAACCCTCCCCAAAAAACAAACAAACAAAAACAAAAACAGGTAGCTTCTGCATGAGCCTGACCACCTACCCCTGTCCCTGGCTACAGGGACGGATTGTGATGACAATGACGAGGCAGGTGATGGACTGAGAGTGGCCATCAAGGACGTTATGCTCATGCGACTTCTGCTCCTCCTCTGCCCAGTGGGTGAGGTCACGCTTTGAGCTGACACGCTCCGTAACGTGGACTCAAAATCTGTTCCATGCAGGAGGAGATATGGGGTTCTGTTTAATAGCAATGGACTATGTGCATAAGCATAGAGGGCGCTTTGTGACTTTTTAAGAGCCCAAGTGGGAGGGACACACTGCGCATGCGAATTTTTCACGCAAGTATGGCACGAAGTACGAAAGACTCATTTTGTGCTGAGTTTGCACAAAACTGTGGCGTCTTTGTGTGAGCCTCAGGCGCCTTCTGCACTGCATTCTAACGTCCCTCCCAGTGGTTCCCCCGACTCTTGCTCTGGAACCCTTGAGAAGATCCTTATGCAGGGAGTCCATAAGAACGAGAGATGAACTGTGTGAATGTTCCCCCTCCTCGTATAAACTGAAGTTTTGTAAAGCCAAGTCTACATAAGAGCTTTCTTGGTGAAGCTGTAATCAAGTTCTCACAAGTCTTCAAGTCAACCACAATTTATCCAGCACCAAGCAAAATTGCAACATACGGGCCAAGTAAAAAAATAAACAAGATTTTCGTCCCCCACCGCTTTCTTTTCTCGCCCTCCTCTTTTCATTTTTTTTTTTTTACATTTTTAAATTTGTACATTTGAAATAGATTTTGTCAATATAACAGTGTCTTTTTATTTGTTTTCAACAAAACTGTAGCTACGTAGAAACAGTGACAGCTCCTTTGGACACAATTTAGTGTCAGCAAAGGAGTTGATAAAATGGATGAATCCATCTGCCATCTTGGGTGAAAAAAGGGGCCACCTCCTTCAATTTTTGAAGAAAAAAAACCAGACGAAAAAACTTTTTTTTTTGGCTTGGCCTGAGAAACTGTGAGAAAGGATTCCTTTGTCAAGGTTCACCACCTGTTGTGTCCTGATTTGTGATTTGATGGTCAATAAACAACTATGTTTCTTCAAGCAATGCCCTTTGCCCAAACTAAGCTAGATGTGATGAAAGGAAAAAAAATCCTTATGATCTAAAAACACCCTCTAATTTCAGAGCACAAGGTGGCAAATTAAATTTTGGAAACAAAAAATTGCACCCATGACGGCTTTCTATTAATATCGTGGTAACTACGGGCTTTCTATTAATATCGTGGTAACTACGGGCTTTCTATTAATATCGTGGTAACTACGGGCTTTCTATTAATATCGTGGTAACTACGGGCTTTCTATTAATATCGTGGTAACTACGGGCTTTCTATTAATATCGTGGTAACTACGGGCTTTCTATTAATATCGTGGTAGCTACGGGCAAATATAGTTTCTGCTTTCTCCCTGCAAACACAAAAATATAAACGAACTCCAATTAAATAATATATGAAAAGTAAAGTTTGTTCTGCTGCACACTGGCAACTTTGATTAAAATTTGCAATAAAAAAATTGTTAATTTTTTTTTCAGCAGCAGGAATGCTCAGTTAGTGAGAAAAACAATCTCAAGCAGAATACTCTTTTCGGTTAAAAAAAAAAGGTGCAGCAACTGTTATTTAAGAGATATTTGAATGAAGAAGGTGCATATATTCTGACCTGATTGCTGGCTCTGCACAGCCGCTACCAACAAGATGGCATTCTTGGCGTATTTGGTGACCAAGACATCACAGGACGCCAAGGAGAGATCACTAGGGCGGAAGTGCGTGGACAAAAGCTCGCGTCTCAAGCAATCCACTACCATGGAGGCATGCTCAATCTATCACAAGGGTAAAAAAGACAAAAGGATGTATAGTTCCCAGTGGCGACAAGGGAGTTGGGCAGAGTCTCAACCACCGTACGACTGGATCTCAAGCACAGATGTTACAGGTTTGAGCACATTCAGGATAGCATTAATTGTGTGCACCTTGCGCCATTCACATGCGAGCCAATGAACACACACACTTGGCGTATTTGAAACCCTGTTCTCGTGTAACCCCCGAAAAGTGTTTTCGAGTTGCCGATTACGAACGCCCAAGTGCGTGTGGAGTGCAGCTGGATTCTCATTCAAGATGGCAGCCATTATTTGCACACATTATCACTGTTTTGGGCCAAACAAAGAGTATGGCTGGATTGCTAAGGAATTTCTGTACTGATCAGTTGTAATTTGAGCAAGATGTGCCCAGTAATTTTGGAGTTAGACAAAAAAGTATTAAGGGGAACTTTCTTTTTTGGTTGAGTTTATTTAGAGCTTACATGGATGGTCATATCCACTGATGCGAGGAGGCCATACACAGCAAATGGACAACAAGTAAGGTGTGTTTACAAACACAAATGCCCCGCAACCGTGACTGTTTCCATGACATAACACATACTCTTTTAACATCAACTTACATGTACCTTGGTCACATGGAACATTCATTGACAGCATTAGTGTCTTCTGTAGGTTTTAAATGAATTAATCCCTAATCCCTATGATCTCAGAATAAATACAAGATTTCTATTGTTTTAGCCACTGTGACCTTGACCCTTGACCTTTCGACCCCTAATGTGATAGGCCTATTTGGATTACCAAGAACGATCCACAAACCAAATTTGAAGTTCACTTGTAAAGTATTTCTCAAGTTATTGCGCTGACAAATTTCTTTTGTTTTAGCCACTGTGACCTTGACCCTTGACCTTTTGGCCCCAAATGCAAAAGGCTTCTTAGGATTGCCAAGGACAATCCACAAACCCAATTTGAAGTTCATATGTAAAGTATTTCTCAAGTTATCGCGCTGACAAAATTTCTTTTGTTTTAGTCACTGTGACCTTGACCCTTGACATTTGGGCCCCAAATGCAAAAGGCTTCTTAGGATTGCCAAGGACAATCCACAAACCAAATTTGAAGTTCATATGTAAAGTATTTCTCAAGTTATCGCGCAGACAAAATTTCTTTTGTTTTAGTCACTGTGACCTTGACCCTTGACATTTGGGCCCCAAATGCAAAAGGCTTCTTAGGATTGCCAAGGACAATCCACAAACCAAATTTGAAGTTCATATGTAAAGTATTTCTCAAGTTATCGCGCTGACAAAATTTCTATTGTTTCAGCCACTGTGACCTTGACCCTTGACCTTTCGGCCCCAAATGCAAAAGACTTCTTAGGATTACCAAGGACAATCCACAAACCAAATTTGAAGTTCATATGTTAAGTATTTCTCAAGTTATCGCGCTGACAAGATTTGTCCGGACACACACACACACACACACACACCCACCCACCCACCCACCCACACCCACTCCAAAATTTGTATCCTTGTGGAGACATTTCTTTGTTCCCGTGTAGTAAAGTGTTCAATTTTGAAAGTGAATTTTCAAAATGCTCTTATTTTAACCAGAATAAGTTTCCTGGGCTGAAATTTGGAATTAATATCCCTTTTCTAAAACTCTTCCATCTGCGACAAATAAACACACCTTGGAAATTCCTAGTTTTTGAGTAAAACCCATATATCTATTTCGTGAAAACCTTGTGGAGACCTATTCATCTATAGAAATTGCCCTGTGGAGACCTTTACAATGTTTTGTTCACTATTGTGTGTGAGTCTCCACAAGGCAGCGAATTTGTGGTCACACCCACATACCCACCCACCCACGGAAGGACAAGGCGGAAACAGTATGCCCCTTCGGCTTCGCCGCGGGGCATAAAAATGAAAGGCTGAATGTAACTGTAAAAGAACTGATTTGTACATACCTTGGTGTTCATGAGCAACTGTTCCAATATCAGCATTGGTTTGGACACGAGATGCTCACAGTCTGATCGCTCAGGCTCAGGTAGGCACAGTAACGCCTGCACGATATTAAACAAAAATCACTGCGTGTGTATATAAACCAAAGTTTTGTCATTTGTAATAAATTTTAAAGCCCCTTGGTAAGGGCGTTGCCTTTATAGATGAAATTGAGTCGTAAACACGTCAATCACAAGTCACATTTTAATTCCAGTCTCAAGTTGAGCTGTGCAAACAAACTGTTAGAAAGGTATTATTAGTTATCGCTATTTATTCCCCTAGAACTAATGACCAAGGCCCAATTTCACAGCGCTGCTTAACAGTTAGCAGAAAAGTTGTGTTTAGCATAGCAGAAAAATTTGCTAACCTTAAGCACTATTTCACGGCGTGTGTGTGCTAACGGTCGCGCGTGCATGGAGATTTCTATTGTTACGTCACTAAGTTAAGCAAATTTTTCCTCTGAAGTAAGCGTGCCTTTTGCTGTGCTTATGCTTACGGTCTCCATGAAATAGACGGAGGCTCTGTTAGCAGAAAATCGTGTGCTTAGCAGCGCCGTGAAATTGGGCCCAGTGGCCAATTTCGAGGAGCTGCTAAGCACAACAATTTGCTTAGCACAAAAAGTTTGGCTTATAAAAGCAGGTTACCAGCCAAAACTCCATGTGATATATATGGCTCGTGATTGGTATTCAGCTGTTATTTGCTTTGCATGAATATCACATGGAGTTTTAGCTGGCAACCTGCTTTTATAAGCCAGATTTGTTTGTGCTAAGCAAATATTTGTGCTTAGCAGCTCCTCGAAATTGGCCCCAGCTGGTCATCAGTTCTATGTGATAAATAGCGATAACTAATAATACCTTTCTAACAGTTTGTTTGCACAGCTCAACTTGAGACTGGCATTAAAATGTGTCTTGTGATTGACGTGATTACGACTTGCTTACATCTCTGGAGGCAACGCCCTTTCCCAAGGGATTTTGACTAAATCTTAACTTGCCTGTCCCAACCTAGGAGTATTGTGGGAACCCACAACGAGCAGACTGCATGATTACTGTTTATACAGGAATAGGGCTAGGATGGATACACGTGTACCCGCAAATGGCAGACATTTGGTTCCTGTCTTCTGTTTCAAAACCTCATACCTTCCCCGCAGATTAAACCTTTCTAAAAGGGCATCACAACTTTTAATTTATATTCGGCTGGTAAATCTTAACAAAAAGCGTTATGTCCAAGCAATGGCAGAATGAACTTGTGCAGTATTGGATTTTTGAGAGTCATAAAAATAGTACAGGATTCGGTATTATTAGGTAATTTTCTGAGCAGACTATTATGTCATCAAAATACAATAAGACACGTGGTATTAGAAAAACCGCAAACAGGCAGTATGGGCAGAACTTCAAAGAGCCTGTTGGGATGACCAGTAAGCGCAATTTTTTACCATATCTAGATATCGTGACCACAAGGAATTAAAAAAATCATCCATACAGCGAATATCTGGCCAAGTTGTTTCTGCCAACTTTTTTTTTAAAAGGCTTCTGTACACATCTGGCCAGATTTAAGAGGGAAAAGCGCAGTAAAGAATTCCCATACCGAGGTCGTCGGTATTTCGACAACATCATTCGGTATCAAAAAGTACCGTTACTATTACTGAAAAATAGTCCAAGCCTTCGGCAGAACTGACCTTGGCCCCCAGGCTGAGTGCCTGAAGCTCCTCCACCTGCTCCATGGCCATCAGGTCCAGGAAGTGATCCATCATAAACTGGACCAGGAAGACCGTGCTAGCCAGGCTGATCCTGTCTCCCTGGGCCTCCAGGAGGCTCCGACAGATCCTCAGACACAAAAGCTGATCACCGATCTGCTCTAGGATCTACAAATCGGGTTATGATAAGACAGGATTAGACTCAGATGTATCAATTTAATGGCTAAGATAATCTGGTGTAGGGATCTGTTAATCTGAAGCAAAAATGGATGATCTCAAGTATAGTATAGGAGGGGAGGATCTTGCAGATCTGAAGGCACATTGGATGATCTTTGATCTGCTCAAGAATCTGCAAGCCAGGAACACAAGAATTAAATGGGCGAGACGATCTGCTGTGAGGATCTTTCAGATCTATCATCACAATGGAGGATGTTGGATCTGCTGTAGGGCCTGCCAGTCAGGTATTAGTACAGGATTAAGCTGATGTGCAAGACTGACACTTGAGGCGAGGATCTTGCAGATCTGAAGGCACATTGGATGATCTTGGATCTGCTCAAGAATCTGCAAGCCAGGAACACAAGAATGAAATGGGCGAGATGATCTGCTGGGAGGATCTTGCACATCTATCGTCACAATGGAGGATGTCGGATCTGCTCTAGGCCTGCCAGTCAGGTAGTGACAAGTGCAAATTCTGCCTGGTATCTGATTCCCCAAAGACCTGTGTCATTCTGGGGTGTAACTGTCTGGTAACCTGTAGGTAGAACAGACAAAGTGATGAGTCCTGTAAATGAAGTACAAGCTACCAGCCTATTTCCTTTCCCTTCTCGCAGATTTGTGCAGAAGAAACTTATATGGAGTCGGTGCGGCACAGGCTCGATGTCAGTGAAGATGATTGCGACCCTCGCATTCAGTCTTTGATTTCTATGTAAACCCACAAATGACATTGTTTATTTCCGAGCTGAAGACCAAAACACAGCCCTTCTCTCTGATGAACATGGAGAACTGTGCTTGTGTTGGGATTAAGTCCACCAGTTTATCAATTTCTTATCAATATTGTTTTATTCATACCAGCATATTTTAACGGCACTTGACAGATTTGCCCAACAATTATATCAATTATTTTATTTCCATCGCACTGACCTTACAACGTGATACAAGACACAGTTAATCAGTTATGTCAGATAATATTCATAAGGGGCCAAATTATTGGCAAGGGTAAAAAGAAATTGAGAATACAAAGTACATCCCTTTCAAGTGGAAAAAAGTTTAAAATGACTGCAAGGGCTAAAAAAACCTTCTATATCGACAATCACATTTGCTAATATATTGTCTTTCCTTGAGTAGTTTCGACTAAATGGATATGGTAGCTTAATTTAAAGTATTATTTTTTCCAACAGCATATACAATTACATAATTATGTAATTGGTATATTTCAACACAATACATGAAAAATAAATGATTCAATATGCCTTCAATGAGTAAAACCACAATTTATCATAAAACGTCTTCTAAACAGGAATCTCTCATAGGTAGATTATTGGTACTCACCTGATACGCCATCAGAGTGTTGCTGCTATCACTCAACAGGTGTAGCAGGTGTTTCTCATGAATTGTCTGCCAATAAAAGAAAGGGAATAAAGGAACATTACAACAGACTTGTGAATCCACAATCCTAAAGGTATTTCTAGCCTTGAAACTAGGAGAGACACCTTACTGTATAACTTTGGCACAAAACTATTACATTCCCCCAGATTTAGAAATATGCTCCCCCCTCTTAAATTGAATAACACCACTACCAGAATACTCAGAGACAGTTCCACGTCTACGCTAGTTGTACCCAAGTGCGAGACTGCTAGATACACGAAGTCTACAATTCCTGTCTTAGCTAAACTTTTGTAATTCGTAATTGTTTACAATGTAGGTGCAAGTAAGTACTTCTTATTAGACCATCTTCCCTGAATGATCTGTCTTCAATTTTGAATTTTTTGAAAAAGTTTATAAATCAGTTTTTTTAATATTGTGCTGTTTTGTGATGTATACATGATCCTATACTTTGTTGTAATTTTATGCTTCTATTCCTTTTAAATGCTATTTAACCATTTTTAATTCCTGTAAAGTGTAAACATGGTTATATCAGTGACTCTTTTGTGGCTGCCTACCTCGTGTTTTTATATGAATAAACCAGAATAATAAAAAAAAAAAAAATTCTGCTGGGCTGATATCAATATATAAATTAATTACAACACTCCGTCCGATCAAACCCAGTCACAAGTCAGTTCTCTAATCAACTAAGAAAAATGTTTGATCAGTCACAGACAGGTAAATGAAGTTTATGAGAAATATGAGACTCATTTTATGTAGCGCCTTATAAGGGCATACAAGGTGCTGCGGTGCATTAAGCAGCCACTGCCAGAAACACCAGGGCAAACCCCTTCTCTTAGCGATAAGTGTTACTGGGTTCTTTTACGTGCATTACACAATGCTTGGGAACTACGGCTTTACGTCCCATCCAAAGGACGAAGCAATAAATGTTAAGTGTCTTGCTTAAGGACACAAGTGTCAAGACCAGGACTTGAACCCACACTCTGTTGATCAGAAACACCAGAGCTCGAGTCTGGAGCTCATAACCGCTCAGCCATGACACGCCACTGTTTCTCCCTGTATCACCCAAAACCACCTCAGCATTGTATGATTTATACATTCATCATGGAATAAATACAATGTAATACAATTAAGTAAAAGTGCTAACGGGTTATTCCTTTACACATTTTTTTAAATTTACCTCTAGACCTTCGTAAGAGCTATGATGAACTCTCTCCTTCTTGCTTGAAAACTTACCTCTTTCAAATCTTGGTAGACGTCATGCAGGACTGCCCACGTCTTGGCCAGCTCAAAGTCCCTGGCAGCTAGCAGCACGCCTAAGACAGCGTGGGGGTTGTCTAGGCTATCCGAGGCCACCTGCTGCCACTGGATGTAGGGGCTCGGAGAAGTCATCATGGCGTCAGGGTGGCTCTCGTCCTGCGTGTCTAGGTCAAAGGTCGTGGACGAGTCGTTGGCCTGTGCATACTCAGTGATCTGTCATTTTATCAGAATACAAAAAAAAATCACTTGTTAACGGAATACTGCTTAAATACTGTGTGAACACTTCTATATGAATATAAAAACAGTTAAATGGGCTAATATGTTACAGTTCATTACTTTTCCCTATTTTGTTTTGAAAATTACTGTTTGTGTTTTTTTTATGAATGGAGAGTGGTGAAATAGAGTGAAGTGCAGCACATTGGGAGGTCACAAAGAAAAGAGGAAATTCAAAGCTATACAAGACTCTCTGTAATGTTTTTCAATTTTTAATGATGCATGAGAGAACCGAAAGAGAGCTGATCTGAGGAAAAGCTGCACGCCTGATTATACTTTGAAATTGCTAGTTTACAAGTATTGAAATAATTTAACAATATATGCAGACAATGAACAATTAAAGTAACATTGAGTTTTCCTGATCGTTTTTTTTTAATAAGTATGCCGTTTTAATCAAGTGACACACTTACATGTACCGGGGTTATTGAATAATAAATCAAAAACCCCTCAGCCAATGAAATGAATACATTTCCATTGTCAAACCCACCCTAAACACGCAATTGTCCACACGCATAGTTCTAATGATCAACAAACCACTCCTCAAATTTCCAGAAACAAATTTTGTCGAACCAGATATAGATTCTCCAAGTCTATTAAAAAATATCTCTGAATGGGACAGAGCCATCATTTCCTTTATCGACTACCAACAGCAAAAGAGTGAACAAATTTCATTTTTATTACCTTACTGTAGGTCTTCATTTGATCCAACTTAAAAGTGGCAGCTTCCTTCAGACTGGCTTCTGAGGCAGGGTTTGCCACACAGTGCTCCAGTAACTGCAGACCCACTGCCACTGGCAGTCTGGGTAACAGACCAAGGGTCACCCGCGCACACAAGTCTTTGTCTCGGAGGCACATTAGCGCTCTCCATGAATCAGACATCAGTAGCTCATCTGTGTTACCAGGAAGATCAGCCTGAGCTGCACAGCAGAGCACAAAGTCCTGTATGACGGACAGGTTCGGCAGCCAATCGCCCAAGGCGTCCGAGTTGGGCAGCGAGTGAATGAGGTTCAAGGCGTCCGTCCACTTGGAGTAGGTGATGAGGTGATCCAAGCTGAAGTACACCATAGCCTGGTAGTGGTCACTATGCAGGTTGGCTAAGGTGCAAGCGTGGGCGTTGCGCATGGTCAAGGCTACGTTGTTAGCCGGATGGCCTTCTGGGATTTGGAGACTACTGGCTTTGTTCTGCAGTGTCTCCGCTGTTTCGATGATATTCGACATGTAGGACTCCAGGTAGCGCTGCATGGCAGAGTAGCCAATCACATGCTGAGCCATCTTGGCCATCTCCTTCCGTGATGTCGTTACGTCCGGCAGGAACTCCCTGTCCTCACCAAACGCCCCTTCGTCAAAGACCAAGCTCATTGGACTACCAAAAGAGCTGCTAAAGCTACCACTACTCTCAACTGACTTCTTGAGGGCAAATTTGTCCGGCCGGTCATCCACCGACATGCTGACGAGGCCAGCCAAGGAAGCCACCAGCTTGGACTTGGAGTGCAGGTAGGCCAGGGTGGACTCCGTCATGCTGAACGTCGGACGGGACAGGCACTCAAAGTTCCTGACAGGGACCTCACCCAGCAGGCCCTCTGGTTGGGAAGAGCTGCGTCGGTGTGTCAGAATCGGCTTCTTCATTTTGGATGCGGATCGATACTCAAACTTGTAGCCATAGGAGAAGTCGTATGGCTCGATTCTGACCGTGAAGTTGAAGGAGCGTCCACGGTGTAACTTGGGTCTCAATGGCAACCCTGGATAAAGTAAAGCATAGCCGTAAGTGCTATTCTAAAGCCAAAGAACAAAGAAATTTGTAGATTAAGCCAACTACATACACCAGGCATGCAACTGTACATTCTCAAAAAAGAGGAAATTCCAAAATTCAGAAGACTTTGTACAGTGTTTTTCTATTTTGAATGGCTGAAATGGGAATAAAAAAAGAGGAAATCAGCTGATCCGAGGAGAAGTTGCATGCCTGATACACGTAGATATCAGTAAATGGTTAATGGAAACATTGAAACACCTTAATTTGAAAGGTTTTCATTCAAATCAAGTAGCTTTCCATTTATTTTAGAGGCAAGCACACAGTAACAATTTGTTTCTCTACTAACTGAATTCAAGTCTAGTGCCCAAACATTGCTTTAAAATGTATTCTTTCAGTTTCATTCCACTGTAATTGAGAAACAAAGTACAGAAATAATACAGAGAGAGAATAAGGACTTTCTCTTGTTGAAATGGTAATATGTGAGATGACACAAAGACAAATTGTGGCCTTGCTATTTCACTCTTTGGAATGACAAATGGGGGAACAAAATGCGTTTGTCGCAGTTCATGTGAATATCCTGTCACATGAACTGAGACTGAATGACTTGTAGTCAGTTGACTTGTGATGACTTTCCATTTACTTGTGATTGACTTGTGATAATTTGTTATGGCTTGTTATTGACTTTCAATATCTTATGATAACTTGTGATGATGTGTGGTGCTTTGTGATGACTTGTGATAACTTAAGATTATTTGTGACGACTTACTATAGATTGTAATAACTTGTGAAAACTTGTGATGACTTGCGACTGACTTATGTCTTATGAAAACTTGTGATGATTTGTGGTGCTTTGTGATGACTTGTGATAACTTAAGATTATTTGTTACGACTTGCAATGGATCATAATGACTTGTGACAACTTGTGATAACTTGCGATGACTTGTGATAACTTGTGGTGATTTGTGATTGCTCACAATGACAGATGATTACCTATGATTGCTTACAATGACTTGTCATACACTGTGATGACCTGTAATAACTTGTAATGACTTGTGATGGTCTTGTAATGACTTGTGATGGTCTTGTGATGACTTGTGATGGTCTTGTGATGACTTGTGATGGTCTTGTGATGACTTGTGATGGTCTTGTAATGACTTGTGATGGTCTTGTAATGACTTGTGATGGTCTTGTAATGACTTGTGATGGTCTTGTAATGACTTGTGATGGTCTTGTAATGACTTGTGATGGTCTTGTGATGACTTGTGATGGTCTTGTGATGACTTGTGATGGTCTTGTAATGACTTGAGATAGTCTTGTAATGACTTGTGATGGTCTTGTAATGACTTGAGATAGTCTTGTAATGACTTGTGATGGTCTTGTAATGACTTGTGAACCACTGACCTGGTGAGCTAGGCTTCTCCTCCAGCTGTATCTTGCCCGGCTGGCAGCTCAAGACAAAACTCTCCAGTTTCTCCCCCAGCTGTTTGGACATGTGGGGCGCCACCACGTTGAGCAGGCCCCCGTAGATATGACCCTGCTCTATATCTGTGCCCAGACTCTTTCCAGTGAAGTCCTTCCGGAACCAGTCTAGCTGCTTGGGTATGGTGACCTAGAAAACAGCCAGTGGAAGGATTTTGTTCGTACAAATGAGAGCCAACTCATACTTCGTGCATATGCGAATGAAGCAATTGCCGTGGAATTCACAGCAGTTGAAACGTGTTCATCTTTGGCAAAAATTTCCATTATAAATCAAGATGGGATATTCCATGAGAAAGGATGAAAAATTGAAACTTTCTGGAATCTTCAAAACTATAGGCATTACAATCTCAAAAGTGGTATCAAATTCAAGGGGACAGCAGGACCTTTCATTTTAGTGATGTGGCAGTGAGATAGAATACTTGTGGGATGTTGTTTTTTATTTATGGATTTGAGGTAGTCATTTTAGCACCTTATGTTTAGATACAGATTTTATAGGGGCACTAAAAACATTTTTTTTCATCAGGACACAGTATGAGGAAATTTTTCTACAGGAAGGGTATCAAGGCCCATATGTTTTCCATGTCCTTTTCTTGTAACGCGAGTTACCAATAAAGAACGTATTGCCAAACCAACAGAAATTTATTTTGTTGGCCTTTTTTGTGGTTCAGTCACTTAATTTGAAGGAAAATCCACTTTAAATACTTTGGGTTTATATGATAAAAGTATAGGTTTTCCAAGCTATTTTAAAACATTTTTCGTTCGAATTAACCGATTCTTATATTCAATTTTGTCCAGCAACATCGAATTAGTACACTTTCAATGTTTAATTTCGTCTTTAGTCGGACAATTTCAAATTTAGTCCAAACAAATGCAAACAATGAGCACACGTTTTCGACCCGGTGTATTCGATTTCGTCTCGTCTACGCCGAATCGTGTTATTCTGAAATCAAATTCGTCTAATTGATTTATATAAGATGAATTTGATCTCTGAATGCTGCCATTCGGCAACAGCTTAGACGAATTTGATCTGTAATGACGAATATTCTCGACCCGGTGACTAAAAAGGGTGACCAAACTTTGAAATTGAATGGTAAATGACTAAATTGGTTTTGTTAAAAGCATGTGAAATTTTTCTTGGACGAAATTGAATGTTAGAGTTGGTGAATCCGAATGAAAAATGTTTTAAAATAGCTGGGAAAACCTATAATAGAAATTGAAGGAAGACCCTTTGTACATGTAAAGCAAGTTACCATGGAATTGCCGAGATACATTCAGTTATCATGTTGCAAGAACGATCTCCCAAAGAATGCTCCACAAAAACGTACCCGCAATTTGTCGTCGTTGACGATGACGTCATTCTCCAGGAATTGCTGCATTGCCAATTCCAGTTGCTCTTCCACGTTGTTAACTTTCAGCACCTGTGAACGGCAACCCAAGTATACATTAACACCACTTCAGTACAAATCAAATAGATTGGCTTTACACTAGTATCCAGCGACCAGAATTAGAAGCTTTTACCGGTGGTGTCATGCTCACGAGCATGCTGCACGCGTTCTTAAAGAAGAGGCCCGCACACATTTTGGCAACTCCATTGGTCCAAGGAGCCCGGAGTGCATGCATACTACCTGAGCGCGTTTGTGTGCTACCGCAGAAAATAGCGGCCGCCGGATTTGTCTATAGACCACTTGCATCACTTCATATGACAGAAATTACAACTAAAAAAAAAGGGGAACAAATTAGTGTTTTTCTCCACAAAAAATGTTGGGTTTTTTTTGAATTTTTTTTATTAAACATTGAAAAATCTTGAAAAAAGAAAACGGTTTGATAATCTTTTCAACACTTCATATATTGGAATCCTGACGGCCCATTGACAGAGATTCCCAAATTTGTTTCCTCAAAACAACAACGAAATCTGATGACTGTGACACACAACTTACCTCAAAACTGCCATATCTATTACCAATTAGCCTTATCCATAGGATAGCACATTACTAAATGTACAATTTACAGCCTGTCTCTTGTTTCGAGTACTGTGCCATGCTGTCGTAGCTCACAAAAAAGATTGCAACTTGGCAAAAGAAACAAACTGTTTTTTGTGCAGTAACAAAAAGTATTGGAAGCCTGGTCTTTTTTTTTAATGTGATGCTTGTACCATTTTTTTTGAGACAGGCTGTAGACTACCCAGTAGTTTTATCTTGCACAGTATTGTTTTGCAACCTCGCACCTTAAACATTAGAATTTATATTCCCTGTACTATTTTCAAGTTTCATCCTGAAAAATAGTTTCCTCTTCTAAACTGCTATTTTTCTAGCAATACAAAAGTTTAAATTAGGTTTTGCCTTTCACTGATGTATAAACACTGTATACTCAGTGTGTTACCTCTGAGTGACAGTTGGAAAAATCACTCGGGTGGGACTCGAACCCACGACCTCCTGCTTTCTAGTGCAGATGTCTTACCACTCGACCACCAAGGTAACGGGATCGGTTGGCAGGTTTGAATCTGATGTACATAGCAGCGGGTACCGCATAAACTATTCATAAGGTGGAATTTTTGCGTCGGGGTGATGTAAATCAAATTAGGTTTTGCCCTTCACCGACGTATAAACACTGTATACTCAGTGTGTTACCTCCCGAGTGCAAGTTGGATAAATACAAAAGTTATACAGTTTTTGAATGAGACATGTTTAGTTACAAAATTGGTCCTTGACAAATTTCGAAATGTTGGCTGCCAGACAATATTTCCCCACAAGTTTGGAAATGGGTAACCCTATAACCCCCTAGTACTTCCTCAGGACTACCCTGCCAAATCCAACAGAGTCCAACTAGATTATCCTGTTCAACCCACTGTGCCTCATTTTCAGGTGTCTGCTGAATCCAACGGAGTCCAACAATGCGTTATAATGCGGTTCAGTTGCCTGCTGAATCCAACATTTTGCATGAGGAATGTACACCAGGGGTTAACTGCTCAATCCAACAGGCTCCATCGGGTATGTGACATAGTTAGATCCTGTTGGATTCAGCAGGGTTAGGGTTCATTTAGAAAATCCAATGTAGAATCACTCATCATCCCTGCCTGACAACTGAGCTCCTTACCTGTAAAGCAGGAGAAACTCGGCATCCATTGGAGATAACAAACAGCAAACGCGTCTCTGCAGGGGGCAAATACCTGTGCCATGGGTCCTCCACATTCAGTGCTGATAAACCAACAAATAAAAACCAACAACTGTAATGTTAAAAATTTGGGTAGGGTCGTGACACATAATTGCTCAATTTAACACTTGGACATAAAAAATATCCCTGACTTATTGGCACAGGCATTGTGTTTCCCTTTGTTCCTGTAATATAAAACTCTCCCATAGACTAAGCACACAGACTTACATTCGAGGACTGTTCTCGACAAAAAATGTATCAAAAAAGAATTGGTTGTTCTCTATTTGTCTTGCTGTCCTCGGAATGTACGGTATGTAATACACGTACATACTGCTTCATGAGATTGCAGACTAATTTTGGGTCTGAAAGTGCACACCTTTCTGATTTTACCGGTCTACCGAATCATCGCGCCAGTACGGTTGTTTTCAGTGTTGAGACCACAACATTAACCCGCACATGCCCAATTCCGTTTTCTCGTCACATGATGACAAAATGGCAACTGTCAATTTTAAATCATGTGACTTCCTTTGTGAATCTGATTGGTTAACATAAATATTGCGTCCGGTGAAATCGGAGTGCTGCCCGCACACCTTTCCGGTGACATCGATCAGTAGCCACCCTCAGTCTGTTCGACAGATATTTCCATGGAAATTGTTCCGCCCGTTTGTTTGACTTGGTTCCTCCTGTCAGGGTGTTTGAGCGTGCAATTAGGCTCCCTGCTTCCTCTCACCCTTACACTCTATGGGCTCCGTGCGCCGAGAAAGAGGGCGCCCTTTTACCTAGCAACGACGTCCCATGGACGGGACTTTTCGCTGGTTGACGCGCACCGTTCCTTGTGTGTGACGCATGTACACCTGGGGATTTGTACTATGTACACGCAGTGGCCGTGCTTCGCGGCAAATGAATTGCAGTCAGGCAAGATGGCGTCGGTCGGTCACCCCCAGCTGTACTTTCTTTGCAGGTGAGGGGGTACTTGTGAACGGAGCGGATAACTGTGCAGAGATGAAGAACAAAGAGCTACTCTAGTAGCTTGTTCCCACGTTCTGCATCTCATTGGAACTCCTTGCCTAGTGGGTGTTTCCCTCCATTCATTCAAGGGACATATCTTGCAATTAATCCACGACTATTGCCCTACTAGAAATCTTCGTTCTGGCTCACAAAATCTTCTCACTCCTTTTCCAGCCACCACCAAAGCTTACGGGCAAAGGGCTTTTCAGGTTGCATCTCCTGAACTCTGCAATTCACTCCCTAATAGTATAAAAGAAAGCTCCTCTCTAGAACAGTTTAAGTCTAACTTGAAGACACATCTTTTTGTTAAATAACTTGTTCTTTTTCATTGTATGCATTTTGTAGTTCTTTCTGTATTTTCTGTAATTTGGGTATTTTATAGTCCTGGTTTCACTATTTAACTTTCCACAAGCGCTTTGAGACTTCATTGTAATTTTGCACTATATAAAAACTGTTCATTATTATTATTATTATTATTATTATTATATCTCAATACTGCTTAAAGGCTTTTCTTTTGACCGCATCGTCTGCATTGTAATGACTGTCACTTGCCGACAAGCATCCTTTTTCTCATATTGCAATGTGCTTTAAAGTCAACAATTTCAAGCCCACGCGTATTTCAAGCGACACACACGCAGTCAGAGGTAGTATGCTTGCATCCTCTAAATGAAAGTTAGCATCAAGTGATGACAGCATGCAACCTGGTAAACAAATCAGACGTGGTATACCCATTACTTTTTAATCTACGCTTCATTAGTTGACGGACGTCATATTGGCTTGGATGTTACTCTTGTCACCATAAGCCGACAATTTATAGTCTACAGGACCAATTAAAGACCTTAGCAATACATACATGTACAATTATTGCTAAGACATCCGAGTGAGCAGTAATTGCACACACAGTTATGAGACAGAAGCCACGCCCCTTTTTTGGTCACAAAATCACAGTGTATAGCATGATACATGCACTGCTGACGCTGAACTTGAGATGTTCACCACTGCCGTTGTAGAGGGGTCGTCAATTCTCGAAGTAAACCAAATTGTATCTTGAATTTTGCATCAAGTCCGATGAGACTTGTTCACATCTCCAATTCTTGTTGTACTTATTTTGTTGTCTCAGCACACTCTGACATTCATCTGTACAAAAGAAAATCCTAGCTTTGAAATTCAGACTTTAAACAATTTGCAGTTCTGCTTGGAGACAGCTTCGGAGTCATTGTGCTTTCTTGTTGTAGTCTGTATCCATGATGACTGCAGTAACTTCAACGCAAACGACGATGGAATTGGGTTTTTACAATGCCTCTCCATTCAATGTATCCATGGAGCCGGAAACTGATGGGACCAGCATTAACCAGTACCTTACTAATGTTATTATCCTCATCATTGTCATCACAGAAACTGCTCTACTCCTAACACTGAACCCACTTTGTCTCCTGGCTCTGAGTCATGTCCACGACACGGTCCAAGACACCACTAAAGTGTTTCTCCGCTCCATGACGGCCGCCGATTTGGGGGTGGGGATTTTCGGGGCCATCCCAATGATACCTTCGGTAATTAATGGGGCAGGGGGGTGGCAGTTTGGGGATGCACTGTGTGGAATGCAGTCCTTTCTGTATTCATCATGTACTCTAGGATCCCTTGTTTCACTGCTCTTGCTATCTGTAGACAGGTACATTTCTGTGGAATACGCACTCCGTTATCATTCCTTAGTGACGGTAAAGCGAGCCCGAATCACGGCCTGTGCTGCATGGGCAGTTGTCTTGTGCATAGTGACAGGGCATGGTTTTGTCAGCGGTTGGCAAACCTTGTACAGTTACTCTACACTGGGGTGCATTTTCCACTCCGATGATGAGGGTCCCCACATCTACTTGCAAGTTATCTACACAATCATTTTACTAAGCTGTATGCTGACAATTGCAGTCGTTTACACCAGACTGTTCCTGATTTCGCGCCAGCATGCATGCCGCATTCACGTTGACAACCAGCCTGCTGGACAGGGAAACCGACTCGCGAGGCCTGCTACCAAGACTGTACACACCATGCTGCTCATTTTATTGAGTGCACTTTTTTTCAATCTTCTGCCCATCATATTCCTCATGTTGAATCTTTATTACAATGAAATGGCGAGCCTCTTTCTGTTAGTGCTACCCATACTGACAAACAGTTGGGTAAACGTCGTCATCTATTACCTCAGGAATGGGGAAATTCGTCGAGTGACATTCAATCTTCTGGTATCGTGCTACAAATGTTGCAAGCAGTGTACACACTGCAACACAACTTAAAAAACTCAAATGCCGGACAAAAAACAAAACACCTCTTTTTCCCTTCAGAAGCAAATTAAATAATTTACTGAGAGAAATTGTGATGGTGAATCACTTGTAAGAAATAATATGGTTCAAACTGTGGGCCAAAGCCTGTAATCCGTGCGATCTTATCTTAACTTTTTAGTGGCAACTTCATTTCCCAGTAATAAGCAGTTTGGAGCACTTATATTGATATTTTACAATGTGCACACCACATCGTTCGCACAAATTAGAAATAAAGGGGACTGTTTCCCCAATGTAACTTTACCACATGAGGCAATCACATTGCATCGCTGCCATTGCGTTCCAGTCTCGGCTCCATGGCACGTGGGCATTTCTCCATCAACCCCTGGCTGTCTGGCTGTGGGGAATGCTTAAATGGCGATTCTGACTGGCTATTCAGAGCGTACTGCGCACGTAGACTGCGCGCCCTATATGCGCTCGCGCATTATCTCCTTCACGTTACGTCATATACACATTTTTTCCAAGACTGCAGGATGCCTTTTCGAAGCATTGTGATTGTTTTGTGTTGTAAAGCGATGACAGAAGTACGTACACGTAATATAAATCCTTACTAAAAACGCCATGTCAAAATTTCATCATGCTCATGTTTGAAAGGATTGATTCTTCCAAAAAAACCTTTCAAAAATTTCAGCACTGTGTCATGCGTTTATTAATGACTTAAGTTATTCATGCCGACTTCCTATTTATTTAGTGTCAAGTTTGAAAGCAGATGAACTTAAAACATAGAAGTTATGGCAAAAACACTATTTTTGACCATAATGTTAATGTGCAATTTGGGCCAATGTGAATAATCAGATTCAGATTCAGCACTATGGAATTAGTAAAGTTGACCATATTGCAAGTTGACACCAGAAAGTTAAGACGAACCTCAACTCTACCTGATACAGATTTTGGCCCATGGCGTATTATGAGAATGTGAAATAATTTCTTAAAATAATAAAACCGTTGTGATACATGTATGCAGGTTTTGCAATCACCTGCAGTTACATGGAATTAATGAGACATTTTAAAAGGATAGTTGTAAAGGCTGGACTGGTGCAAAACACTCGGTGATTCTTTCCGGCAGAATTGTAGTCGAGTCTATCAAAAGTCAGTCTGGTGTCTTGATTATACGTTTGCCATCAACAAAATGTAATAGGCGGCACAAAAGTTATGGTTGTCACAGTTATCACATATGAAGTTTTAAAGATGAACATGGATTATGAAATTTCATGCACTTAACATGTTTGTTTTGTTTATTTTGCATGAAAACTTACAATTTTTCTAAGAAATTGTGATAATAACCTTTTAATCCGTCTAAAAGATTTTTTTTCACTACCACTCGATCAAGTTCTATATGGAGTACGCATCTATATGTGCCACATTAGCTGAACAAATCCTTGCTTTTAATATTGATGCGTACATGTGCATAAGATGATGTTGGTACTTTTAGTTTTAGCTCTTTGTGATCATAACTGTAAAATCACTTCATTTATCTTGAAATAATATTATGTAAATGGTTTAGAAGTTTGACTAAAGTACTTATGTCACTTAGCATGTGGTCTTAATATACAGGTACATGTATTAGCAACAATCTGTGTTGAGTGTGACCGACCACTGAGTAATACTTCTAGAATATTTTGATGTTATACCTGTAGTGGTTCTACTTTTGTGGGTCTTTCTATAAATTTGGGGCCCACATTTTTTTCTGTCCCTATTACATCTGATTATTTTGAAATTCTTGATGCACTCCTTCATGCTTTAAGCAAACTACCTATCCAACGAATTGACATGATTGAAAAAAAACAAAACAATTTGAAGTATTTTTTAATGATTCTTGAGTGGCAAATTACAATGTTTGGAAGCAACAGGGACAGGAAATATGTCACACTTTGGACCCTTCATTTATAGAATGATAATGTGCCACCATTTGGTCAATATACAAGGTATTTCTCAAACCACGTGTCTTGCCTGTTTTCTTTTGGATTTGTTTTGAAAGAGTTACTCACTTTTGAAATGAGATGCATTTTCCATATGCAGCCTATTTTACACCTTGACCTCAGATGACCTTTGACCTTGGTATGTGACCTTTGACATCACTATCATATAAATGTTGCCATTTTTGCATCTATGATGCAAGAGTGGTTCCAATGGAATTCAACTTTTCAAATGAGACCAGTTTAACATTTTGAGCAGAGCCCATTTTACAACTTGACCTCAGATGACCTTTGACATTGGTATGTGACCTTTGACATCATTATCATATGAAGGTTAGCATGTTGCATCTATTACCCAAGTTTGGCTCCAATTGGACTTGAACTTTTCAAATGTTCTGTCTATTTTACAACTTGACTCAGATGACCTTTGACCCTGGTATCTGACCTTTGACATCACTATCATATGATGGTTGCCATGTTGCATCAATGACCCAAAATTGGCTCCAATTGGAAATTAACTTTTCATATGAGACCAATCTTACAGTTTAAGCCTATTTTGCTACTTGACCTCGGATGACCTTTGACTTTGGTATGTGACCTTTGACATCATTATCATACAAAGGATGCCATGTTGCATCAATGACCCAAGTTTGGTTCCAATTGGACTTCGGCTTTTCAAATGTGATCAATTTGTACATACATGTACATACGGAGGGACCCACTTACATGTGGACGGACATTTTTGTTTACATACGGATAGCCATAGTGATTGCATGGTCTCTTTCCTGAACTGCGTTTGGGCGAGACAAAAAGCAAATGAAGGGACATTTCTAAATCAAAGGCTTGTCTTTCAACCACATCATCTGCAATGTAATGACAGTCACTTGCACTGTGTTTTATAGTCAACAATTTCAAGCCCACACGTATATCGAGTGAGACACACACAGTGACAGGTAGTGTGCTTGCATCCTCCAAATGAAAGTTAGCAACAAGTGATGTCAGCATGCAACTAAAGCAACAAATCTGACGTGGTATAAACATGACTTTTTAATCTACACTTCATTAGGTGACGGACATCATATTGGCTTGAATCTTACTTGTCACCATAAGCTGACAGTTTAGAGTCTACAGGATCCAATAAGAGACCCTAGCAATACAATTATTGATGAATCCTCAGATTCAGCAGTAATTGCACACACAGTTATGAGACAGAAGCCGCGCCCTTTTTTTTGTCACAAAATCACAGTGTATAGCATGATACATGCACTGCTAACGCTGAACTTGAGATGTTCACCACTGCCGTTGTAGAGTGGTCGTCAATTCTCGATGTAAACCAAATTGTATCTTGAATTTGGCATCAAGTCCGATGAGACTTGTTCACATCTCCAATTTTTGTTGTACTTATTTTGTTGTCTCAGCACACTCTGACATTCATCTGTACAAAAGAAAATCCTAGCTTTGAAATTCAGACTTTAAACAATTTGCATCTCTGCTTGGAGACAACTTCGGAGTCATTGTGATTTCTTGTTGTAGTCTGTATCCATGATGACTGCAGTAACTTCAACGCATAAGCAGCAATGGTCTTGGGTTTTTACAATGCCTCTCCATTCAATGTATCCATGGAGCTGGAAACTGATGGGACCAGCGACTACCAGTACCTTACTAATGTTATTAGCCTCATCTTTGTCATCACAGACATCACAAATAAAAAAAAAAAAGTTTGAAGTCTTTTTTTAATACTTGAACGGCAAATTACAAAGTTCAGAGTTAACAGGGAAAGAAAAAAGTCACACTTCGGATCCTCAAGTTATAGATTGACCTTTGTGACACCATTTGGTCAATAGTCATTCATACATGTAAAAGCAAATGAAGGGACATATCTCAATACCGCTTAAAGGCTTTTCTTTCGACCGCATCGTCTGCAATGTAATGACAGTCACTTGCCAACAAGCAACGTTTTTCTCATATTGCAATGTGCTTTAAAGTCAACAATTTCAAGCCCACGCGTATTTCAAGCGACACACACGCAGTGACAGGTAGTATGCTTGCATCCTCTAAATGAAAGTTAGCATCAAGTGATGACAGCATGTAACTAGGTAAACAAATCTGACGTGGTATACCCATTACTTTTTAATCTAGGCTTCATTAGTTGACGGGCGTCATATTGGCTTGGATGTTACTCTTGTCACCATAAGCCGACAATTTATAGTCTGCAGGACCAATTAAAGACCTTAGCAATACATGTACAATTATTGCTAAAACATCCGAGTGAGCAGTAATTGCACACACAGTTACACACAGAAGCCGCGCCCCTTTTTTTGTCACAAAATCACAGTGTATAGCATGATACATGCACTGCTGACGCTGAACTTGAGATGTTCACCACTGCCGTTGTAGAGTAGTCGTCAATTCTTGATGTAAACCAAATTGTATCTTGAATTTGGCATCAAGTCCGATGAGACTTGTTCACATCTCCAGGTTTTTTTGTTTTACATATTTTGTTCCCTCAGCACACTCTGTCAGTTTGTCTGTAAAAAGTGGCCTTGAAATTCAGACTTCAAATGACCTGCAGTTCTGCCTGGAGCTAACTTT
This sequence comes from Patiria pectinifera, assembly GCA_029964075.1. NCBI lineage: Eukaryota > Metazoa > Echinodermata > Asteroidea > Valvatida > Asterinidae > Patiria > Patiria pectinifera. The sequence continues at coordinate 40,339,144 of CM057142.1, forward strand.
CGAGTCCTTGTGTTTTTCTTGTCATAGTCTGTATCCATGATGACTGCAGTAACTTCAACGCAAACGACGATGGAATTGGGTTTTTACAATGCCTCTCCATTCAATGTATCCATGGAGCCGGAAACTGATGGGACCAGCGACTACCAGTACCTTACTATTGTTATTAGCCTCATCATTGTCATCACAGAAACTGCTCTACTCCTAACACTGAACCCACTTTGTCTCCTGGCTCTGAGTCATGTCCACGACACGGTCCAAGACACCACCAAAGTGTTTCTCCGCTCCATGACGGCTGCCGATCTGGGGGTGGGGATTTTTGGGGCCATCCCAATGATACCTTCGGTAATTAATGGGGAAGGGGGTTGGCAGTTTGGGGATGCACTGTGTGGAATGCAGTATTTTCTGTATTCATCATGTACTCTAGGATCCCTTGTTTCGCTGCTCTTGCTATCTGTAGACAGGTACATTTCTGTGGAATATGCGCTCCGTTATCATTCCTTAGTGACGGTAAAGCGAGCCCGAATCACGGCCTGTGCTGCATGGGCAGTTGTCTTGTGCATAGTGACAGGGCATGGTCTTGTCAGCGGTTGGCAAACCTTGTTCAGTTACTCTACACTGGGGTGCATTTTCTACTCCGGTGATGAGGGTCCCCACATCTACTTGCAAGTTATCTACACAATCATTTTACTAAGCTGTATGCTGACAATTGCAGTCGTTTACACCAGACTGTTCCTGATTTCGCGCCAGCATGCACGCCGCATTCACGTCGACAACCAGCCTGCTGGACAGGGTAACCGACCCGCGAGGCCTGCTACCAAGACTGTACACACCATGCTGCTCATTTTATTGAGTGCACTTTTTTTCAATCTTCTGCCCATCATATTCCTCATGTTGAATCTTTATTACAATGAAATGGCGAGCCTCTTTCTGTTAGTGCTACCCATACTGACAAACAGTTGGGTAAACGTCGTCATCTATTACCTCAGGAATGGGGAAATTCGTCGAGTGACATTCAATCTTCTGGTATCGTGGTACAAATGTTGCAAGCAGTGAACACACTTCAACACAACTTAAGAAACTCAAATGCCGGACAAAAAACAAAACACCTCTTTTTCCCTTCAGAAGCAAATTAAATAATTTACTGAGAGAAATTGTGATGGTGAATCACTTGTAAAATATAATGTGGTTCAAACTGTGGGCCAAAGCCAGTAATCCGTGCAATCTCGTCTTAACTTTTTAGTGGCAACTTCATTTCCCAGTAATAAGCAGTTTGGAGCACTTATATTGATATTTTACAATGTGCACACCACATCGTTCGCACAAATTAGAAATAAAGGGGACTGTTTCCCCAATGTAACTTTACCACATGAGGCAATCACATTGCATCGCTGCCATTGTGTTCCAGTCTCGCCTCCATGGCACGTGGGCATTTCTCCATCAACCCCTGGCTGTCTGGCTGTGGGGAATGCTTAAATGGCGATTCTGACTGGCTATTCAGAGCGTACTGCACGCGTAGACTGCGCGCCCTATATGCGCTCGCGCGTTATCTCCGACACATTACGTCACATACACATTTTTTTCCAAGACTGCAGGATGCTTTTTCGAAGCATTGTGATTGTTTTGTGTTGTAAAGCGATGACAGAAGTACGTACACTTAATATAAATCCTTGCTAAAAACGCCATGTCAAAATTTCATCATGTTCATGTTTGAAAGGATTGATTCTTCCAAAAAAAACCTTTCAAAAATTTCAGCACTGTGCCATGCGTTTATTAATGACTTACATTATTCATGCTGACTTCCTATTTATTTAGTGTCAAGTTTGAAAGCAGATGAACTTAAAACATAGAAGTTATGGCAAAAACACTATTTTTGACCATAATGTTAATGTGCAATTTGGGCCAATGTGAACGACCAGATTGAGATTCAGCACTATCGAATTAGTAAAGTTGACCTTACTGCAAGTTGACACCAGAAAGTTAAGACGAACCTCAACTCTACCTGATACAGATTTTGGCCCATGGCGTATTATGAGAATGTGAAATAATTTCTTAAAATAATAAAACCGTTGTGATACATGTATGCAGGTTTTGCAATCACCTGCAGTTACATGGAATTAATGAGACATTTTAAAAGGATAGTTGTAAAGGCTGGACTGGTGCAAAACACTCGGTGATTCTTTCCGGCAGAATTGTAGTCGAGTCTATCAAAAGTCAGTCTGGTGTCTTGATTATACGTTTGCCATCAACAAAATGTAATAGGCGGCACAAAAGTTATGGTTGTCACAGTTATCACATATGAAGTTTTAAAGATGAACATGGATTATGAAATTCCATGCACTTAACATGTTTGTTTTGTTTATTTTGCATGAAAACTTACAATTTTTCTAAGAAATTGTGATAATAACCTTTTAATCCGTCTAAAAGATTTTTTTTCACTACCACTCGATCAAGTTCTATATGGAGTACGCATCTATATGTGCCATATTAGCTGAACAAATCCATGTATTTAATATTGATGCGACGTACATGTGCATAAGATGATGTTGGTACTTTTAGTTTTAGCTCTTTGTGATCATAACTGTAAAATCACTTCATTTATCTTGAAATAATATTATGTAAATGGTTTAGAAGTTTGACTAAAGTACTTATGTCACTTAGCATGTGGTCTTAATATACAGGTACATGTATTAGCAACAATCTGTGTTGAGTGTGACCGACCACTGAGTAATACTTCTAGAATATTTTGATGTTATACCTGTAGTGGTTCTACTTTTGTGGGTCTTTCTATAAATTTGGGGCCCACATTTTTTTCTGTCCCTATTACATCTGATTATTTTGAAATTCTTGATGCACTCCTTCATGCTTTAAGCAAACTACCTATCCAACGAATTGACATGATTGAAAAAAAACAAAACAATTTGAAGTATTTTTTAATGATTCTTGAGTGGCAAATTACAATGTTTGGAAGCAACAGGGACAGGAAATATGTCACACTTTGGACCCTTCATTTATAGAATGATAATGTGCCACCATTTGGTCAATATACAAGGTATTTCTCAAACCACGTGTCTTGCCTGTTTTCTTTTGGATTTGTTTTGAAAGAGTTACTCACTTTTGAAATGAGATGCATTTTCCATATGCAGCCTATTTTACACCTTGACCTCAGATGACCTTTGACCTTGGTATGTGACCTTTGACATCACTATCATATAAATGTTGCCATTTTTGCATCTATGATGCAAGAGTGGTTCCAATGGAATTCAACTTTTCAAATGAGACCAGTTTAACATTTTGAGCAGAGCCCATTTTACAACTTGACCTCAGATGACCTTTGACATTGGTATGTGACCTTTGACATCATTATCATATGAAGGTTAGCATGTTGCATCTATTACCCAAGTTTGGCTCCAATTGGACTTGAACTTTTCAAATGTTCTGTCTATTTTACAACTTGACTCAGATGACCTTTGACCCTGGTATCTGACCTTTGACATCACTATCATATGATGGTTGCCATGTTGCATCAATGACCCAAAATTGGCTCCAATTGGAAATTAACTTTTCATATGAGACCAATCTTACAGTTTAAGCCTATTTTGCTACTTGACCTCGGATGACCTTTGACTTTGGTATGTGACCTTTGACATCATTATCATACAAAGGATGCCATGTTGCATCAATGACCCAAGTTTGGTTCCAATTGGACTTCGGCTTTTCAAATGTGATCAATTTGTACATACATGTACATACGGAGGGACCCACTTACATGTGGACGGACATTTTTGTTTACATACGGATAGCCATAGTGATTGCATGGTCTCTTTCCTGAACTGCGTTTGGGCGAGACAAAAAGCAAATGAAGGGACATTTCTAAATCAAAGGCTTGTCTTTCAACCACATCATCTGCAATGTAATGACAGTCACTTGCACTGTGTTTTATAGTCAACAATTTCAAGCCCACACGTATATCGAGTGAGACACACACAGTGACAGGTAGTGTGCTTGCATCCTCCAAATGAAAGTTAGCAACAAGTGATGTCAGCATGCAACTAAAGCAACAAATCTGACGTGGTATAAACATGACTTTTTAATCTACACTTCATTAGGTGACGGACATCATATTGGCTTGAATCTTACTTGTCACCATAAGCTGACAGTTTAGAGTCTACAGGATCCAATAAGAGACCCTAGCAATACAATTATTGATGAATCCTCAGATTCAGCAGTAATTGCACACACAGTTATGAGACAGAAGCCGCGCCCTTTTTTTTGTCACAAAATCACAGTGTATAGCATGATACATGCACTGCTAACGCTGAACTTGAGATGTTCACCACTGCCGTTGTAGAGTGGTCGTCAATTCTCGATGTAAACCAAATTGTATCTTGAATTTGGCATCAAGTCCGATGAGACTTGTTCACATCTCCAATTTTTGTTGTACTTATTTTGTTGTCTCAGCACACTCTGACATTCATCTGTACAAAAGAAAATCCTAGCTTTGAAATTCAGACTTTAAACAATTTGCATCTCTGCTTGGAGACAACTTCGGAGTCATTGTGATTTCTTGTTGTAGTCTGTATCCATGATGACTGCAGTAACTTCAACGCAAACGACGATGGAATTGGGTTTTTACAATGCCTCTCCATTCAATGTATCCATGGAGCCGGAAACTGATGGGCCCAGCATTAACCAGTACCTTACTAATGTCATTAGCCTCATCTTTGTCATCACAGACATCACAAATAAAAAAAAACCAGTTTGAAGTCTTTTTTTAATACTTGAACGGCAAATTACAAAGTTCAGAGTTAACAGGGAAAGAAAAAAGTCACACTTCGGATCCTCAAGTTATAGATTGACCTTTGTGACACCATTTGGTCAATAGTCATTTATACATGAAGGGACATATCTCAATACCTCTAAAAGGCTTTTCTTTCGACCGCATCGTCTGCAATGTAATGACAGTCACTTGCCGACAAGCAACGTTTTTCTCATATTGCAATGTGCTTTAAAGTCAACAATTTCAAGCCCACGCGTATTTCAAGCGACACACACGCAGTGACAGGTAGTATGCTTGCATCCTCTAAATGAAAGTTAGCATCAAGTGATGACAGCATGTAACTAGGTAAACAAATCTGACGTGGTATACCCATTACTTTTTAATCTAGGCTTCATTAGTTGACGGGCGTCATATTGGCTTGGATCTTACTCTTGTCACCATAAGCCGACAATTTATAGTCTGCAGGACCAATTAAAGACCTTAGCAATACATGTACAATTATTGCTAAAACATCCGAGTGAGCAGTAATTGCACACACAGTTACACACAGAAGCCGCGCCCCTTTTTTTGTCACAAAATCACAGTGTATAGCATGACACATGCACTGCTAACGCTGAACTTGAGATGTTCACCACTGCCGTTGTAGAGTGGTCGTCAATTCTCGAAGTAAACCAAATTGTATCTTGAATTTGGCATCAAGTCCGATGAGACTTGTTCACATCTCCAATTTTTGTTGTACTTATTTTGTTGTCTCAGCACACTCTGACATTCATCTGTACAAAAGAAAATCCTAGCTTTGAAATTCGGACTTTAAACAATTTGCATCTCTGCTTGGAGACAACTTCGGAGTCGTTGTGATTTCTTGTTGTAGTCTGTATCCATGATGACTGCAGTAACTTCAACGCAAACGACGATGGAATTGGGTTTTTACAATGCCTCTCCATTCAATGTGTCCATGGAGCCGGAAACTGATGGGACCAGCGATTACTGGTACCTTACTAATGTTATTATCCTCATCCTTGTCATCACAGAAACTGCTCTACTCCTAACACTGAACCCACTTTGTCTCCTGGCTCTGAGTCACGTCCACGACACGGTCCAAGACACCACCAAAGTGTTTCTCCGCTCCATGACGGCCGCCGATTTGGGGGTGGGGATTTTTGGGGCCATCCCAATGATACCTTCGGCAATTAATGGGGCAGGGGGGTGGCAGTTTGGGGATGCACTGTGTGGAATGCAGTCCTTTCTGTATACATCATGTACTCTAGGATCCCTTGTTTCGCTGCTCTTGCTATCTGTAGACAGGTACATTTCTGTGGAATATGCACTCCGTTATCATTCCTTAGTGACGGTAAAGCGAGCCCGAATCACGGCCTGTGCTGCATGGGCAGTTGTCTTGTGCATAGTGACAGGGCTTGGTTTTGTCAGCGGTTGGCAAACCTCGTACACTTACTATACACTGGGGTGCATTTTCCACTCCGATGATGAGGGTTCCGTCATCTACATGCAAGTTATCTACACGATCAGTTTTCTGAGCTGTATGCTGACAATTGCGGTCATTTACACCAGACTGTTCCTGATTTCGCGCCAGCATGCACGCCGCATTCACGTCGACAACCAGCCTGCTGGACTGGGAAACCGACTCGCAAGGCCTGCTACCAAGACTGTACACACCATGCTGCTTATTGCATTGAGTGCACTTGTGTTCAATCTTCTGCCCATCATATTCGTCACATTGAAACTTCATGACAGTAAAATGACGACCCTCTTTCTGTTTGTGTTACCTGTACTGACAAACAGTTGGGTAAACGTCGTCATCTATTACCTCAGGAATGGGGAAATTCGTCGAGTGACATTCAATCTTCTGGTATCGTGGTACAAATGTTGCAAAAATTACATAATTTGCTGTGGGAACTTGTGATGGGGAATCACATGTGAGACTTAATGTCGTTCAAACCTGTGGAAACCCAAATGTAAGAAAGTATGCTCCGCCTGCCACAAGGGCGGATCCAGAACACAATTTTTGGGGGGGCCAAAAAATTTTTTGGTCCTCCAAAAAAGTGGGTCCAAAAATTACGGCGTGGGGTTCGGGGCCCGCTTAAGGGCCCCGAAAAAAATTTGGATTCTAGATGCTCTGTGGTACGATCAGAGACAATTAATGACCACTTTAACCAATGTTTTTTTGAGGAAAAGATGGTGGTGTACTCATTGCCTGCCTTTTTTGCGATGTCACATATAAAAAAAAAAAAAATTGGTTTCGTTTTGGGGGGGGGCCATGGCCCCCTTTGGCCCCCCCCTGGATCCGCCCTTGGCCTGCCATCAGGAGACAGATTATCCGAGCATGAAACTACAGTTTAACCAGTTCACGTCAGATGACCGTGTATACACGGAAAGGTTTTGCAGTATTCGGAATGGATGACAGCCATACACAAACAAGGGCGGATCCAGGGGGGGGGCCAAAGGGGGCCATGGCCCCCCCCAAAACAAAACCAATTTTTTTTTTTTATGTGACATCGCAATAAAGGCAGGCAATGAGTACACCACCATCTTTTCCTCAAAAAACATTGGTTAAAGTGATCAGAAATTGCCTCAGATCGCACCACAGAGCATCTAGAATGGAAATTTTTTTTCGGGGCCCTTAAGCGGGCCCCGAACCCCACGCCGTAATTTTTTCGACCCACTTTTGGGGGGACCAAAACTTTTTTTGGCCCCCCCCAAAATTGTGTTCTGGATCCGCCCTTGTACACAAACAAGCGAGGCCCAAAAAACCTGTCAGCGACCTGCTCACAGTGAGTGAACCCGTCTGGCATCGAGGTTCATGAAAAAAATCCCAGCGCAAACAGATTAAACCACTTACACTTCACAGCACTAACTGTATTTCAGAATTTCACTCTGCTTTTGTACAAGAAAAAGGCCTACTTGTGAACTTTCAGTCCATTCAGTCACGAACAAAAGTTAGAGGTTCGAAGGCGATCAGATACCGCCCTAGTTCTAACCATAAACGATGCAGACTAGCAATCTGCCGGCGTTACTCCAATGACGCGGCGGGCAGTCTGCAGGAAACCAAAGTCTTTGGGTTCCGGGGGAAGAATGGTTGCAAAGCTGAAACTAAAAGGAATTGACGGAAGGGCACCACCAGGACTGGAGCCTGCGGCTTAAATTGACTCAACACGGGGAAACTCACACGGCGAGATTTAGCAATAACAGACATGTGATGCCCCTAGATGTCCGGGACCGCATGGGCGCTACACTAATGGGGCCATTTCGTGCTTGGGATAGGGAGTTGCATTGTCTCCCTTAAACAATGCAACAATTCTTTGCAGCATTTATTCTGTTATCGTGTGATCAAAATTGTGTACTGCCTTTTTCAAACATCAAACATTGACAATGATTGGTAGTCATAGCAAATCGACAATACAAGTGACAAAGGATGGCCATTGCAACATTTGCCATGGTCACCTGCCTAATTGAGCTCTGTTTTCCATTGCATGACAGGTAGGTACACTGTAAATCATCATCTTTTTTTCAATGTCTTGAGATTTTTACTTTAAGAGGACAGTCTCACAAAGTTCTCCCCATTTTGTAAAAAAAATGGATTGGTATATTCTAGGAATTCTTGACTGCGTTTTATTTGAATATACTTTGAAAAAAAAACACCAATTAACAAACTTGTTCTTTTGTGTTTTAAAAACCAAACTTTATGCTCTGTAGGGCTTTCCACTTTCGAATAAGATTACTCGTAACTGCCTAAATATTTGGATAATTGAAACTGCCCGCTGCAACTCTGTGCTGTGCCGGTAAAACTTTGCGCGAAGAGTGTTCCAGTCAAAATTTGCATGGGATGATCAATATGGGGCGCTTGAGTGTTTTGCAATAAGTATGTATTTAACAACCGTAAGGCCAAAAAAAAAAAAGTCTCCGTTTTCTGGTATGGAGCTTGCCCAAAAAGTGGTGCGGCGACGCGGCTTTTTTTTTTTTTAACCTGATTTTTTTGCTTCAAATGTTGGCTGATGACTGCAAATGGTGCCCGACTAAACTTAGTGCAAATATATGGGAGTCCAGAGAGGCCACATAAAGCTTATTCTCGACCATAACCCAATCCAAAAACACGTTAAAATTGTGCAGCAGCAGGATTCCAGTCAAACCAGTGAGTTTGGCGGTTTTAAGACATCATCTTTCGTTGAAAAAAAACCTTTTTCATTTTGCCGACGCGCATGGACTACGGCGACGCGCGCGCATACCAGAAACTTTTATTTTTTGGCCTAAAGGGTATTTAACCTACTAAAAGGATTTAAACAATGAACTGTGGTCGACAAAAAAGTTACAGTCAGCAAGAAAGTGGCATCTGACAATAAAGCGCCACAACTTTACGATAAAATAACATCACAGTCATGCATGTATGTGCGTAGAATTTATTCTCAAATATTCAAACCTGCATAAAGATATATTCTTTTGGTTTTTGATGTGTGTTATAACTTGCCACACAATTTCTTAAGAGAATATAAGATAAGTTCTTCAACATGTAGTTATAAAACTATATGCAGGTTTTGCAATCACCTGCAATTACATGGAATTAATGAGACTGTTTAAGGAGATTGTTGTTAAGGCTGGACTGCTGCAAAACGCTCAATTTCTTTCAGGCAGAATTGTAGTCGAGTCTATCAAAGGTCAGTCCGGTGTCTTGATTATACGTTTGCCATCAACAAAATGTAATAGCCTGCACAAAAGGAATGGCACTTTTTTCCTCACTTTCGTGAAAAGTGGATTCCCCGATGTGTCACAAGCTTTTCCTGCTTTCAAAACTGTCTGATACAAAAAAAACCCACTTTATTTTATGGTTGTCACAGTTATCAAATGAAGTTTTAAACAGATGTACATGGATTATGAAATTCCATGCAATTAACATGTTTGTTTGTTTATTTTGCATGAATACTTAAAAAATTTCTTAGAAATTGTGATAATAACCTTTTAATCCGTCTAAAAGATTTTTTTTTCACTACCACTCGATCAAGTTCTATATGGAGTACGCATCTATATGTGCCATATTAGCTGAACAAATCCATGTATTTAATATTGATGCAACGTACATGTTAGATAATAAGATGATGTTGGTACTTTTAGTTTTAGCTCTTTGTGATCATAACTGTAAAACCACTTTATTTATCTTGAAATAATATTATGTCAATGGTTAGAGAAGTTTGACTAAATTGCTAATGTCACTAATAAGCATGTGGGGCCAATTTCATAGAGCTGCTTAAGCACAAAATTTGCTTAAGCACAAAAACGTCCTGCTTAATAAAATCATGTTACCGGCCAAAACTCCATGCGATTGTTATGCTATTAAACAACAGCTAAATACCAGTCACAAGCAATGTACATCACATGGAGTTTTGGCCGGTAACCTAATTTTACTAAGCAATGTTTTTTTTGTGCTTAAGCAAATTTTGTGCTTAAGCAGCTCTATGAAATTGGGCCCGTCTTGATAAACATGTATGAGCAACAACATTTGTTGAGTGTGACCGATCACTGAAAGTAATACTTCTAGAATATTTTAAAGTTCTATCTTTTTGATGTTATACCTGTAGAGGTTCTACTTCTGTGTATCATTGTATAAATTTGTGTCCACATTTTTTTTCTGTCCCTGTTACATCTGACATGTATAATGCTGAAATTCTGGATGCACTGCTTCATGCTTTCTTTCTCAGAGAGTGATTACGTGAAAGTGTAAGGTCACAATACTGGCAACAAAAAGTGGGACATTAGCCCTAATTAGCCCTAACCGAACACAACCCATCAAAGTTTAACAGCAGGTTTGTGTTTAAATCTGTTGGGATAGGTACAGTACCCCTAAACTGATGGTCTTTTACACTGGGATTGGCATACCTCCAGAAACTAAGTCCAGTAGTGTGTGTGTACAATTTTCCATGTGGGTGTTGGAATTTGCCTGAATGGGTATGGTTCCTAGTAAATTAGGCTGGGGAGTTAGGGTTAGCTAATTAGAGATCTGAAGCAAGATGAAAGCTGCACACTGTTACTTTTGTTGGGAGAAACATCCCTTTAAGTTGGGGGGAAAAAGCATTGAAACCCAAGACATGAATTGGATTTGTCAATCATTTTCTTTTTAATTCATGGAAACAAATGAATAGAATTGTCTTGCTGTGGTTTGTTTAGAAACTTACCGTGAAGTCTGTGTAGGAGTATGTGATTGAAGCACGACGGAGGGTGAAGTCCTGGCCGAAGGATGATGTAACGAAGCTCAAAAGCACTGTGAAATAAAAACGTCAATAAACGGAACTGCTGTCAGATCAGAAGTGAAATCATAGCTCAGTCGAAGGTCAATTCATAGGTCACTCAGAAGTCAAGTCATAGGCCAACCACAAGTCAAGTCATAGGCCAATCATGAGTAAATTCATAGTCCACTCACAAGTCAATACATAGGCCACTCACGAGTCAATTCATAGGCCAATCAGAGTCAATTTATAGGCCACTCACAAGTCAATTCATAGGTCAATCACAAGTCAATTCATAGGCCAATCGCAACTCAATTCATAGGCCACTCACAAGTCAATTCATAGGCCAATCAGAAGTCAATTTATAGGCCACTCACAAGTCGATTCATAGGCCACTCACAAGTCAATTTATAGGCCACTCACAAGTCAATTCAAAGGCCAGCCACAAGTCAATTCATAGGCCAATCACAAGTCAATTCATAGGTCAGTCACAAGTTAAATCTCAATGTCAATCAATAATTGAATCACAAGTCAATCCTGAGTTGATCACAAGTCAATCATGAGTCGATCATATGTCATATTATAAGGAAAGTTACGTGTTACGGGGAGACCAACATTTTTTCGGGGGGGGGGGGGGGGGCACTTGCAACCCTTTGAAAAGGGTTTTTATTATTTTCCTATGTGCACAAACAAACAACAGATCTATCCAGTTAATAGACTTGTTCCTGGTCCCTGAATGATTGATTCTGAAACAATTATTGTTTGGCCATGAATAATTCAAATATTGTAAAGCCATTATTCAGTCCTTCATTTAAAGAAAATCCAGGAGAGCTATAAATCGCTCTCCTCAAATATTTGAGGAGAGCAAATCGCTCTCCTTAAAATCTATGGATAAACAGCGGTAAAACGACGGGTTACCATTGTTTTAGTTTTATTTTGTATATAAGTATTTATTTAAGGGGCTCCATTATTATTAGTTTTTGCATAATAACATATGCTCAAGTTGCGTTACTTTTTTCGTTTTTGTAACTGTAAGACAAGGTAAAATTTATTTTAAAAAACTAACTAAATGGAGATTAATAAAAGGTTTGACTACTGCTTAGGCTTTCATTTTTTAATACAGTTGTCAGTTGGTTCATCACTTGATTATACTTGGAAAATGGAGAGTTAATAAACGGCACATAAAGCAACTGAATATTTGCTTTCAGATTCGTTAAAATTATATGAAATTTTCAGCCTGAACTATTTCAATTGCTCTACGAAAGCTATACAAAAAGGGCCTCAAAATGACACAAACTTGCCTTAAGTTTTATCGAAAATATCTGCCGTCGATAATCTTAAAAATAATGGAAAATGCAGGTCAAGTATGCCATATACACAATGCTAGTCACGACGAGAAACTGGCTAACAACGTCTGAACTTCGCACTAGTACGAGCGTTTGTGATGCACTGTGTGTGGTGGGCCGGCAATGAGACTCGTTTTACGGTATAGGATTTCGGTGAAACACGCTGCATCGTTTCACTTCACATACCAGTAAAACTTCCTCAAAATAAATTCATGAACACGGGAAATACATACACAGACAAGAGAGATCAAGTTCTGTGAATAAGCTTGCAAAGATCGTCCTTCTCAATCGTTGTTTTCTTGGCATTTTTACGATGTCTATTCCGTCCAGCCTGCACGCAAAACACTGTACGGCAGAGCATTGCACCGCGCGCGACTATTACATTGACTGGTTACCGCATTTTCATCATGCCTTCATTGGGATTTAGTGCGCGGCGCAGCGGGAACCAGTCATTGCTGCACTCGCACGTACGGGCCCACGTGTTTTCATGCAGCTCTATGTTTATATGCGATATGCAGATTGTGCACGCACAGTATACAACCGCTGTACACACACGATCTTATACAGTACGTACGAGCTCGGTGTTCGTTCATTTTTAGCGATGTCCAGCGGCATATTAACGTGAGTTTGGGCATTATAACAACGAAAAATACGTGTAGCTTAAGACTTAAAATCCTTTGCGTTTTTATCACTTCTTATTTTTAAACTTCCCGTGTTTGACGAGCCCTCTTTTGGATTTCTGAGGAGCGCTATTTTTGGCGCTCCTTCGAGACAGTCGAGGAGCGCAGTAGGAGCGCCTGCGCGATCGCGCTCCTTAAAAATGAAGGACTGATTATTGCATAACTGCTCATTAGGTGTTTAACGTTCAATGTCTCATTCAGAAGTAATAACTTTTGTACTACTAGCAAAATAGAAATTAAAAAAAATTATAAATTTTTCAGTAAAAAAACGAAGTGGAGTCTGTCATGAGCCAATGTAGCCCATCCAGCCAGCGTTAATCTCCGGTTTCAGTAGCATGAAACTACTGATATTTCTACTCCCCCTGGATGGGATGCTAGTCTATTGCAGGTTACTCCCCAGCTAATGCTGGTACCCATTTACACTCCTGGGTGGAGAGAGGCAAGTGGGGATGAAGTGGCTTGCCCAAGGACACAACACATGGCCAGCAGCTGGATTTGAACCCCTGACCCTCTGATCATGAGTCACAAACCCTAACCACTAGACCCCACTCCCCCACTTATTTTGTCAGGGTGAAAACTAAAACAAACTAGAGATTCGCGTTTGTTGTTACAAACGCAGAGTGGTCGGGTAGACAAGTATTTTATGAAACACTGTCCAGTTAAGTTATGAATATTTTATGTAAGAACAAAGGATCACGAAATTAAATCCTTTCCAGGACTATCAATTATTTTGTTAAAAAAATGCATCTTTAACGGTGTGACAAATTTCAGTAAACATTCTATGTACACATACAAGTTATTTCTGGCTTGATAATGTCATTAGTCAAAAACGGGAAGTGAATACTGATTTAGTTCGGAGTGGATGTTCATTGTGAAGTTAAATAACGTATAAAAATTTAAAGAATATACGTGTATGTATTCATAACACCGAACTTCCGGTTTGATGACGTCACAGTATTTGGAAGCAAAAGGTGAACATTGTATGGTATTGTTAGTTGGGCTAAGATATACCACATGGCTCGAATGATAGAATTAAATTTAAAGTATGATCGTTGGCAAATTCTCATAAAAGTAACTTCCGGTCTGATGACGTCATGAATTTGAAACCTTGCCAAGTTATCTGTGGTTAATCAAAGAATATCAAGGGTCGATTTGGTAAAATTTGAACCTTCCGGTAGACCCGGAAGTAAAGGTCAAGCGAGTTCACGTACACGACAAAAACGTTAAGCGATTAATGGTCTATCTGATTACAGAATACAAACATCATTGAATGTTTAGTTCAAGAGTTATAAGTGAAAGTATGTGGTCACTTTTCCAGATTAAATCACTTGTAATTTGACACCTGATGACGTAATAATGACGTCAGAGTAATATGCACCACTTTGGATGCGGGTCGATATATATTGAAAGTTACAATCTCATACCATATACCGTTTAAGAGAAAACCCGTGGAGAAGTATTGTCCGGAAAAAAGAAAGAAAGAAAGAAAGAAAGATCAAACGCAACAAATCCAAAGAGTGGTCGGGTTGTGCCCGACCACTCAAAAAGAAGACTAAAAAAGAGTACATCTGAGATTATGTTTACCTGACAACACCGAGCTGCCCGATGCGGTAGGCCATCTTGTTGAGGTAGGCGATACGTTCGATGATCTGACGACTACTGGTGCCCGGGAGCGTGACAACATCTTCAAGATGCAGTCGCTCCGTCAGGGAGCTGTGTCTTGTGTGGCCGGAGCAGGGTAACGTGACATCCTATGGAATGATAGCGGGAAAAGAAAACAGTGAGCTATCAAGCTTTTATCCTGAAAAAAAAAATTAAAGGAAATTTCCAACTTACAGTTGATGTACTGCCTTATTATATTATCTTGCATTAATTTATACCTGTCTTTCATTGTGCAGTACCAGACAAACATCAATGTATTCGGAAGCACATTTTATTATTTACACCAAAACAAAATTTGTCTCATCATCTATGAGACCATTGCAGGCAGGCTATTCATTCTATTATGAAGGCCCCCTTCAATGGCAAAAGCACTGTGCTAGCTATTGTTCAGGTAATCTGTTAAGGCGCAGTTGCTGTGTACAACAGGGTGCACAATGGTTTCTCCATTGAAGGGCAGTGTACATTGATCACGTGCCCGGATTTTTCTATATCAGGTGTCATAAAAAAATGAAGCCCTTTAAACCTACACCCTGTAAACCTTGTGCAAATGAAATATAATTTACCCCGGTGGATGATTCTGCATTACAACAAATCTACAATCTCAACAATACAATTTATACAAAACCTACAACACAGCTAAGGTAATAAAAGCTTGACATGTGTGGATTAAAAAAAACCAGGTATCCTGAAATATGGGGGAATAATCATCCTTACTCGCAGCCGAGAAACTGAATTGCAAAGGACGCGGCTACAACGTGGTCTGACCGAAGGCATGTATTAAGGCACCATAAACACGGTGACCCCCAAACAATGCAACCCTGAAATGTTTGCCCTTTTTTTCAAAGACAAAGTCTGTGAATTTTTTTGTTTTGGATATCAGATTAAAGCTGGGAGTTTTTTTCTTTCAAATACTGAACGAATCATGAAAACAGCACATTGGGTTGATTTGAGAAAATGCCAATTATGTAGCACAACTCATTTTTGGTCCATTCCAATGGCATTACCACAGTTAAGGGATTTACACTGTACCTATTTGTGCATGAAATGCATGTAGCACATTATGTCCTAATCCTTACAAACAACACGGCACATAATATGACAAGGGTACAAATGAATTGATGAAAATACCTTTTATTTTCCACCTGAACAGACATCCTTTTTAGTTCTATTTTAAACCTTTTCAGCAACATAAATATTTCAAAATATTAAGGAAATTGCATAAAGGAAAGACAATTGCACAGTGGGCTTACAGTAACATGTTCCACTGTTTGAAGCGCCATTGGAAAGGATGAAAAATCACTTCTTTTACGTAATTGGCATTTTGTCAGCGACCCAATGTGCTGTTTTCGTGATTTTTTTCAGTATTTGAAAGAAAACCTCTCAGCTTCAATCTGCTATTCAAAACATAAAAATTCACAGATCACGTTTTTGAAAAAAAGGCAAATGTTTCAGGGTTGCATTTTATTTGGGTCACACTGTGTATGATCCATGTCTGACCACGGAGCACGGCCAGAGATTGAAAGCGTTAATTTTTTGCAGAGGGAGGAAAAGCAGAGAACCCCCCAAAAAACCCCATGGCACAGGAGAGAATCAATGAACAACTCTACTCACATATGGTCCGAGCCGGGAATCGAACCAGGGCCACAGTGGTGAGAGGCAAGCGATTTACGCACTAGCCACCCTCAAGTGCCCTGCCCACTACTCCCTATGCTACCACAACTGTCCCAGATTGTTTAATTTTATTGATTCATCATGAAGTTATAACAAAGCAACACAAAGTAAAATAACTGCTTACCAGCTGACCAGTATTAACCACTTCATGCTGTGATTATTTTGACAAGAATGGAACGAGGCCCCGGATTACTTTTCACTCGACCTCAATGCCAGGCGGGTTGAAGCCATCACCCTCGGGCATATTTCTGGCCTCGCTCTCTGCGAGCGGGTCGCTGACAGTTATTTCCGGCCTCGCTCCTTGCGTGTTTATGCGTCATCCATTCCGAATACCGCCAAAACTTTGCGGGTATACTCAGCCAATTATATTATGTGGGTATAATCAGCCAATTCCATACACCTTATCTGGCGCGAACTGGTTAAAAAAAAGTACCTCACCTTGCAAATGAGCTGCTGGTAAATGTGGTGCAGGGAAGCATGCGCCAGCATGAGGTTCATCACGTTGGCGAAGAAACACAGTCGCTGCTTGGCGCACTCCAGCTGGTCCAGGTCCACGTAGGCCAGCTCCCTGGTGGCCTCGACCAGGGCCTGGAAATCCTTGCTGCTGCTGGCTAGCACGCTGGCACGCAGTCCAAAGTGGCCGTTGGGGTTGATGCTTGTGGCGTGACCTGAAACAGCGATCATATTGAGCTGAATGCCAGATAAATAAAATCTTATCCACAAGGAATTTTTGGAATCAGACCTAGATTTGCAAAACAAGAGGTTGTGAAAATGAAATACATACAGTGGAACGCCGCCATAACGAACATCCTGGGATCCACAAGAAGTGTTCGTAATAACTATCGTTCAGTAAAGCCCTTTTGAACTTCCGGCCCCCTTTTAATCCTTGGGGAAATAATAGCCATCTATCGCTCTTCAACATTCAAACACGATGTAACTATGGGTCGTTTGATATGCGGGAATTAAAAGTGGCCCAAATAAGCATTTAATACAACCGGTAGATTTTTTTGTGAATCTGTTGACTCTTTTTAACAACAGTGTTCGGTACGTTTTGTACATTAAGACCGGGAGCCATGGATGTTGTTCGGTATAGCCAAATGTTCGGTAAAGCGGTGTTTGGTATAGCGGCATTCCACTGTATTACTTTGGACCTTTAGTCTTTTATATTTGCCAATTCCGATGTCAATTTGACTACACTGTGAATGTAAATAGCAAGAACTCAAGAGTAGAGGTGTCACTGAATGGGATATAGCACCACCATTTTCCTATGAAAGAAGATTTGATACAAATTTTGTACCTTTTTACAATAAAACGGTTGGAAAAAAAATGACAGTATCGGGATTTAAACCTGTTAACTCCATAAAGCAGTACCGACTAGGCTATCCTGCCCTTTGATAAAATTGTTTCAATGTATTTATTTATGGGGTACTACGCAGGAGCAATAATCCCGAGTGAGCCAGGCGCCCAGTAATCATGCCCAAAGTAGTACAATTTAGTAAAGTCACAAAGCTGGGCGATGGCCATCCAGAGCACTCTGAGGGAATGCACACTTTTCCCTCCTTTTTTTGTCTTTGTAAATCCAAATGTTTTCAAGTAAGCCACAAAGGGAAACTGACTTGGGCCCTATTTCACAGCGCTGCTAAGCAAAAAAATTTGCTTAGCACAAAAAAAGCCTGGCTTATAAAAGCAGTTTACCAGCCAAAACCTCACGTGATTTTCATGCTATAGCAAACAACAGGTCAATACCAATCAAGAGCAATATACATCACATGGAGATTTGGCCGGTAACCTGCTTTTATAAGCCAGACTTTTTTGTGCTAAGCACATTTTTGTGCTTAGCAGAACCGTGAAATTGGCCCCAGGTGCCTTACGATAACGTTTTCAAAGTTGAACAAAACAATTTGACTGGAGCAGGGTTTGAACCTGCGACCTCCGGATTGCTGTTCCGGTTCTCTACCAACCGAGCTATCCAACCCTATATTGGCCGCTCCCAAATTTGTTCAAAGGGCGCTAGTCAGAAGCCCTTTGAATAAAGACACTGGCAAATATGTGAACTGCCAATATAAGGCTGGATAGCCAAGTTGGTTAGAGCACCGGAACGGCAATCCAGAGTTCACAGATTCAAACCATGCTCTAGTCAATTTTTTTTTCAACTTTGAAAAAAACACCCTAATTTTAAATCATTACCCAAATCACAAAGGGAAACAGAATAGGAACACATTTTTGTCATCCTTTTATTTACCTTTCATGAGCATAATCATCTTGGACAGGAGATCCCTCGCAACGACCTCTGGGTGCCTCACCTCACTCGACCATTCCATCCTCTCTCCTGGGTCATTCAGGACGATCCTATACACGGAGCCCTTTGGTGCGGAGGCTTGCGGGCGTGGTGGTCGGTCTGGCTTGATGTGCATGGGGATAGCTGGGCAGCAACTACGGACGATCACATGGACCAGGTTCAGCTTCAACTGGTCTGCCACACCTTCTAATCTGTAGATTGGAGCAATTAAAAAAGATTAAAGAAATTTAATGAGCAAGCTAGTACAACCCAAGGCCAATCTTGGGGACTTAAACACAACTTTGGACAAAGTGGTTAAAGGTAGTAAACACTATTTGTAAAGTTCAAAAAAATACCATAATTTTGGATATTTTGCTTTTCTAAATTTTCTTTTCTTTAGTAAATCGTTAGTTTGACAGTACATGGCAGTAAGCCAATGAGCTAATGTTTCTCACAAATGTCTTCATTGAGCAAATTTTTGGGTTCACAATTTGAACCGAAAACCCATAAACTGAACAGTATCTACCTGATATGACATCACAGCAACATGCTCTCAGTTGTCTAGAAGAGCAAAGATAATGTTTAACGTTTTTCAATAAAATTAACAATAAGGGATGTCAAATAGTTTTCATACATTTAAAAGGAGTAGAAAGTTGTACAAAATGTGTTCCTGCAAAAAATACATCTCATGGCCCCCTTAACAGCACAGGCAATGCCCCATTGGATATAGCACACAGCATTGCTTTCTTTTCAGATTCAGGAGGTTGCCTTCCTCACACAAACTAAAAAAGGGAGTGAAGAATTCTTAGAGGAAATTTATCAGACCTGACTGGTGGGATCTGGTTCTGGAACATGAGTCTTCCCAGCAAGAAGTTAGGGCTCTCCTCCAGGACACAGTATGGGTTGACTGCCTTCATGCTGCCACAGGGCACAGGCTGGTCCAGACCTGCCACGCACCCATCAATTCATTGAAGAAAAGCAAAGCAAAGTACGAAACACAACTTAGCACTCTTCCACAGTAACTCAAAGGGTATTTGTTCTATATTCTGGAAACTTCTACAAATTTCTGAGCTTTTAATAATATCCTTTCAAATAAAGGATCACTATGCACACTCCAGATTCTTCTTGTTTTAAGCACATAACACATAGTTCTGCAGACACAAGTACGTCTGTCGTGCTAATAGGGCCCGATATTATTCTATTGAAATGGTAACGCAGTTGAATGATAAATGAGGCTTAAAATCTAGAAAAAAACTTTTAAGCAGTCTTTTTGTTTATAAATAACAAGAAAACGGCAATGACGAGTGAGGTGATTAGAATCATAGATTAAATTAGAAATAAGTAGGTATCCTCCATGTACTGGCACTTTCCAAAATATTAGATTATCTTGCACTAAAAATATTTAGGAGGTTTAGTGAAGTTATTCCCAAATTATTAGTAAGCATACCTAGGTGCCATTCTTTGGCCTCTACCAGCAAAGAGGAGAGAACAGAAACGTGAGCGTAGAGGCTCATCAAGTAATTGGAGTACTCTGCATCGTGATCCAGGCCCGTTGTGGAGAGCAGCGCGGTCAACGAGTAGCAGTGGTTCCCGCACTTGTCAAAGGTCTGTAAGAGTTGCCTCATCGCTTGATGGACCACGGAGCGTCCCTTGGGGGACACCTTCAAGCCATGGTCCATCTCAGATGGCGGGAGGTCCTGGGCAGCTGATCCCGAGGAGCCTGGCGTCCGTTTGTTACTTTCAGCTTGCAGGGCCCGGCTGAGTCCCAAGACAGCTTTCCTCTGCTCCAGAACCAAGTTGACGTGCGCCCGTAGGCCGATCGCATCCAGGGGTTTGGTGGCCTGTAGCAGCGCGTCACTGGCGCTGCGCTGGAAGAACTCCTCCATGATGTCCTGTCTGATAAGTGCCGTCGCATCGGCTGATGTCGGGGATATCAAATTAGTCATCTGGTGCACAAAGGGTAGAATGCCCACAAGCAGCTGCAAAGGGTCCACTTTGGCGTTGGGTTGAGATTGCAGGCGCGGCTTGAAAGACTGGTCAAATTCCCCCGGGCTGTGGTGTCCGAGTTGGAGACGCCCCTTGGCCACTTCGAGTAGGTTCTTACTGGCCTTCCAGGACTTGCAGGCCGAGCAAGCCAAGTCAAAGACTACCACCCCGGCTATGTTCAGCCTCTGAATGTTCCTCAGCATTGTGGTGACCGTGGAGTGCTTCTCGTGCTGGTCTGAACCCACCAGAGGTGCTGTCGGCAACAGAGGTAATACTGATGTGGCAAGCAGGTCATCCACCACCCCTGAGACCGACAATGATGCTGCTCCAGACGCAGCTATAGACGCAATGGAGGATGATGACCCAGAAGGTTTGACTTTGGGAACACAAGAGATGGGGTCAGTCTTAGCTGCCTTGGCGTCGATATTCTGAAGACGACGTAATGTCTGCTCCCAGTGTTCGGCAAAGTAGACCTCCGAGACCTCAGGCGTGTCTTCAAGTTCAAACATCTTCACCACCTTCGAGAAAACGATGAGATGCAATTTTGCTAAATAATTTGCTTGGCAAAAACAGGCCACCAGTCAAAAGATCAGTTGATACACTGCTTAGGACTGACCTCAGCACACAAAAATGAATATTTTCTGCTTTAACAGCAACCTCACTAAATTGTGCCTGGGACCTTATTTTTTTGGAGCAGCTAAGCAAATAATGTTTATAAGTAAATTTACTTGCGAAGCGTAAAATCTGCAAGGAAAATTTGAGTGCTAAGCGAAAAAACAGCATATCATTTGGGTGGGTAACCTATAACTTCTTTGCTTCAGCAGGTCCATGGAATAGGTCCCTGATCCTTTGTTCTTTCCTGCACAATATACCTGTAAAGCCTGTGCATAGCTGCCCCTATGCAGACACATCCTAAGCAGGGTATCCTGGGCGGACAGCATGCGGGCAACCATGCCGCGCTCGCTGGTGGGTGCTTTGCTGGTTGATTTCTGACGTCGGCGTCTCTTGCGTCTCTTACTGCTGCTGGTGCTTCCGTCTACAGAAGATTAACAAAAAATGATGTCAGTGCTTCCCCTGATGCATCGGAATCCGGTTGTGCATCGGAAACGGGTACCTGAGTACCTAACCACTGATGTCAGTAACCGGTTCCAGCTTATGGGATCGGCTACCCGTACCCAATTTAACAAACTACTTAGCAACTTCTAAGACAATGTGAAAGAAAGATTTTGAATGCCATTTTTGGGGAATTTTCAAAATGAAAACCAGGCTTCATGTACATGGAAAACCAATTAGAGATTTCACATTTATGTGTACTTTAAGGTATGACAATTAACGCTCCTGAAAGTTGCAGTTTAAACTGCAAAGACAACTTCTGAGATAGAATTTTGTGATTGTTGTTTTTTTTACGAGTACCTGTGTCTCTGTGTTTCACTTCACTAGGGTACCCGGTTCCCGCACTACCTGCAAATGCACACCACTATCCATACGGAAGTCCACAAAACCACTTTACGACAAATCTAGAAGGGGAAGTTTATCACGGCGTATTCTCACAGAAGCATTATTCTGAAATCATTTCAAAAGGAGGGGCGACATGTTGTTTTCTTGCAATAAGGTTTACAAACACAGCAACACTTAGGCCAAAAAAAATTATATTTGTGCTTTCGATTACTTGGCATTCCAAAATAGGGTAGGTAGGTAGGGAATTTTTTGTGTGTACAATCATATGGAGGCGTCTGCGTGCAGTCAAGGGTAAAAGGTAGAAATTGATGGTTTGGGGTGTTTTTTTTCCCCTCAATTTCCCATAAAAAAAATTAGGGTAGGGGCTGTCAGAATAGGGTAGGTAGGGAAACCGGAAGCAGAACTATTATTTTTGTTGGCCTTAAAAAAGAAAAAAACATTTCAATACAGCCATAGCCCTTTGGGGTGTTAATAATTATTTGATGACCATGACAAGAATGGACAGGGAATGAGATCCAATGAGATGGGATGAGCCAAATGATGACCGTTGGTTCCTGACATTGTAAAAGCTCAGCCTCATAATTTGACCAATAATCTTGATTTATCCCAGAAGACCAGCTAACCTGCAGATGTGAACCCCGTGCTGAGCCTGGGTAGATGTGGACAGGAATCATTCCTTGAATTGCTTCTCGAAGTCCCTGTATTCATGTAAAGTTTGAGTTTTGGATGACAATTAAATGATTTCAAGTGATTGCTTTTGCTTAATATCGAAGCAGGTCTACTTCTCCACACAAATGCATTTGCAAAACATGGGAAAGTTTGCCCAAGTGTACTGATAAAAAGCTTAATTTTAACAAAGTGAAACTTTGCTAAAACCTTGGCTCTGCTAAATGCAACAGAAAATGCAACAATGGTAAGAACTTGTTGCATATTGTTGCATTTAACAGTCAAGTCCCATGTTGTGTGGCATCATGTTGCATTTAGCAAGGCAAGGCTGATACAACAGAATCCACTGTCGCAGTTTGTTGCATTCTGCAGTGTGTGTACTGGGTGCAATTGTTGCATTTAACAGTTCAGTCCCATGTTGTATGGCATCATGTTGCATTTAGCAAGGCAAGGCTGATACAACAGAATCCACTGTCACAGTTTGTTGCATTCTGCAGTATGTGTACTGGGTTCACTGTACAATGCAACAGAATCTAGTGTTGCAGTGTGTTGCATTTAGCAGGGTTCTCATTTCAACTGTGTGGAATTTTGTTGCATTTAGCATGGTACATGAAAAACACCTGATGGGGGTTAGGGAATGAACAAGCAAGTATCCAAAGCAACGAATGGAGTAATGTACAGTGTAGAAATGAAACATATGGATATGGATTATAAATGTGAAAATGTTGAAATATAAAGAACATTTTACAACAGAATGACCGAGCAAACATTTTGTCATTTATTTTTGTTGGCCTTTGGACTTACCTGAGCCACTCTTTCCACTGAGGCTGCTGACACGACTCCTTCTTCGCTTTCTGTCACCGTCAACCTTGTCTCCTCTCTTATCATCCTTATCTCCATGGAAACCAGTCATATACAGCTCGTCGTCGCTGCTACTGTCTCTGACGGGTCGGTTGCCATTGGCTGACCCCTGTGATGCATTCTGGGAACCTGTGGCCTGCGATACCAGCCGGTAGCGCCACCATGCCTCATTGACCCGCTGTGTCAGTTGAGAGATGCGCTGGGCCATGGTGGACGTCGAGACTGAACAGTGCATGTATTTCATCAATCTGCCGCCGGCCTCCTGAAGGACCTCCACGGATGCGCTAGGGCCAGCTAGGGAGTATCTAGCTTCTGCAAGATCAGCCAAGCACTCCTTCAGAGTGCTGAGCAAGGCATCGATGATGTCCTCGTCTGCCACAAAGCAAATCTTCACAGGTCCCAAGCTGTTGGAGCTGTGTTGGCTGTGGGACTCTGAGCTCCGCTCTGTGTTGGACCTCTTGGCTACAATTGATCCTGAGCTCGTTCTGTCTCGCTTCTCAGCACTCATCAGGCTTTCCATGACACCTGTGCTCACTGATTCTGTCAGCATCTCATCTTGAACAGGCCTCTGGACATCTAACAACTTTGAGTCACTCGAAGACAGGCCAACTGGGAGCAGTTCAGCTCCTAAGTTAAAGGTGAAGTGTTCATTTTTTGGCGTGCTTTCCAAGCTAGTGACACTCTTGTTCTGCCACTCCTCGTCAACGATCCCCTCTTCTCCCCCACTGTCGGACATTGCTGCTTTCCTGACAAACGCATCCTCACTGCGAGTAAACAGCAAAGAGAAGATGTTCTCCAAAGTCTCCACTCGGTAAGTCAGGGGGTAGAGGAGTGACAGTTGGCGTCTGGCTTCCCTGAGGTGCTGCAACACGTCCTTCTCCCATGAGTTTACCTGGTGCGAGCCAGCGCTGTCATCAACAGCTTCTTTACTAGCTGACCGGCCAGAATCTCCCTGAGATGTGTGAGGTTGGTGGGGTGTTAATGAAGTATTGCCAGTCCTCTTTGAGTCCTCAGGCTCAAGTAACGCAGGTGCACTCCTGGAAGCACCAAGTGACACTCCTTGCTTGTTCAGGTTGGACTGCTCCCGTGGCTTCCTGCACTGAGTGCTGTTTGAGAGAGCTGTCATGCAACTCTTGATGGCAAGGAAGCTGCGATAGATGGCAATGTCTCTCTCCTGCTGGATGGAGAGCTGTTGCGGCTCCTCAAAGTGAACAGACTTCCCGCTTGATTTGGGGACTTCCTCAGACTTGACATCTATTGAAAAACACATACAAAGAAACTTGACTAAATACACAAATCAATGTGTCCTGGTTCTGCGATGTGTCCTTAGTTCTTGTGAGACACACATAACTCTATACACTTTGTGCATGAGGTCAATAAACAGTGACTATGCAAACTATTAACTCTAACCCTGCTGGACGTAACACAGTGCATTAGGTGTAAAAGCCTGTGGGACCTTGCCGCAGTGAGCCATCAACACCAGTGCATAAACGGCCAATTCTAAAACAATGAGAGCTAGTCCCATAGAACAATGCTGTATCCTGCTGCATTCGGTAACCACAGACTCTGAGGCAGTGTGGCCTTAAGATTTTTGACCTTGATACACCGAGCAGGCTTGTCATTTTGACAAGTGCTGCCTGTTGCTACATTCAGCAGAATTTCTGGCCAAAATTCCCGAAGTGGTGTAGGGTCAGGTGTTATATTTTGACAGATTCTGGATGATTTTAGGTCAAAAAGTTCAAAACTCCTTGAGGGTTAAGGATTTGATGGAAACCACGTTACCAAGCTGGGGCTTCTTGCTGAGGATATCAAAGACTTCGGCCGAGTCCAGCTGGCTCAGGTTTGTGGCGTGATGCAGCATGTGAAGCACTGAGCGGGAATCCAGCTCACAAAACATCTCACTGGCCTTGGGGTCAAAGCCTGGGTCAACACCACTCGCGAGTAGAAAAGGTCTGCGGTAAAAATTTAACAGCATTTTTATCCTTGATGGAATTTGCCATACACCTTAAAAAATGCATGAAATATAATGTGGCTGCATCTATAGAGAGAATCTAAACAGGTTGGCTGAAGTTATTAAGTTGTGTTTCACAACTTATAATCAAAATTCATCAAAACTTGAAAATGCAATGAAGATATCCAAAGCCAAATATTGTGATGCTATCTTAAGGGATGCAGAAATCCCAATACGTCAAATTTTCAACTATATAGCTAGAGCAAGCTTGTATGCTGATTCAAAGTGTCTTAGACAATAATAAGCATACACAACTTAAAAATCAAATCTCTTCAACACAATTTCCATTACACAAGATGTTAGGTTCATTACAAAAGATATAAACTCATGATTTTTCTGTTTCATTTACCTGGTTTTCTCCAGACACCATTGAACCAGCTGCACCTG
Organism: Patiria pectinifera; assembly: GCA_029964075.1. Lineage (NCBI taxonomy): Eukaryota > Metazoa > Echinodermata > Asteroidea > Valvatida > Asterinidae > Patiria > Patiria pectinifera. The sequence continues at coordinate 40,365,157 of CM057142.1, forward strand.
ATGGGTCAGCTTCCCGCAGGCCTGATCAAGGAGTGGCTCACTCACTGAGTTGGTCTGGTACCACGAAAACAGAGATTCAAATATTAGTATAACTATGAAGTAGCTATGTTACAATGATCTAGATAGTGCATTGACATCAAAGGCTGACATCTGAAGTCACTTGTATGCCATGTTTAGAGGCCACAAACGTGTATGAAAAACTGTGCATCAAATCTTGATACAAATATACAGGGCGAGTCAAAAAAAAGCAAAACCCAAATGTCGGGACTATTGTTTTAGTGACGTCCTGCATGTAGCACTTTCAAAATCAAGGATATGAAAGCCCAATGTATAAGCTATCTTTTAGTTCAAGAATCATTCAAATCACTCATGTACTTTTCAAGTTACGGAATTTTAAACACAACCACTGTTTTAAAGTTCTGCCCACAGATCACAAAAAGGTGTGCGTTCTTTCAGCAAAACGAAAACAATTCACACGCATCCCTATGTGATTGCACTAAAAGAAACCTTATGAATTGGGCTTTCATATCCTAGATTTTGAAAGTGCTACATGCAGAACTTCACTAAAACAATGGTCCTGACCTTTGGTTTTTTTTTTTTACTCACTCCGTATGGTGCACTTCAACATATGTAGTGCCCATGTGTACCAGCAGCCATAGGCGGCCCAAAAAGTGACTTGCACGCACATGGCTTCAGAATTTTTGTACATGGAAATGGCTGTGTGTGCTATCTGATAGTCATGGTAAGTCTCATGTCCTCTGCAGGTAAAGTTTAACCCAGATAATTTTTTTTCTACTTCACATGTCCAAACACGGCCTTTTCTATGGTAATCCCACCACTCCCAGATCCACAAAATTAAACCAGAGGTTTTAGAGGAATATTGCAGGATTTAGAAAGATACAGCCAAGTCACTATTACAATGCAAGGATCCTAGCTCCTTGAAGTTTGAATGAAGAAAAGGTTGGATTTTAAGAGGACCCAAGAAGGCTCCAAGCTGAAAGGGGGGACGAAGTTAGGGTTCATGAAACTTATAAGACTGTTGGGGGTTAAAGACTGTCACGAGTCAATATGGCCCATCAGGCCGGCGTTTATCTCCGGTTTCCTTGACGTGAAACGGCTCAGAATAAATCTATTTCCTCTGGATGGGATGCCAGTCCATCGCAGGTTACTCCCATGCTCCTCCTGGTGGAGAGAGGCAAGTTGGGGTGAAGTGGCTTGTACACAACATATGGTCAGGAGCTGGATTCGAACCCCTGACACTCTGAGTCACAAGCCCTAACTATTAGGCCACACTCCCCCCCAAAATGTAATTACAGCAGAAATACATACCTCACTTGGAACAAGCAGGGCCTCCAAGAGCCGATTAGCACTGTCGCAGCTTGAGACGTGGTTCCATCCGAGCAGGAGTACCAGTGGCTTGAGTGGTGCAAACTCATCAGGGGACAATAGGGTTACCAGCTCACTGTACATCCCATCCCGGATGAGTGTCATGCAGGTATCCTGTGCAGTAAAACAGAAATAGTGAATGAAAGAAAAAAAGAACATTGCAAAACAAAACCAAAAAAAAGGGACTTTTGTTGATAAATCTCAGTCAGTATGGTTCTTGTGTTGATACTGCTGGAAAACATGGAATTAGAGAAAAGAGCAGTCCTTATTTTTTTGTGCCCAAGCATCGTGGAAAATAAAACACCCAGGACAGCTTTGTGTACATCAAACAATATTCAACTGAATAATTCATATAAACATGCATGTCATGCCTGCCAATAAAATTTTAATAAACCTTTGCGAATGTTTGCAAGGTTATTGAAGACATGAAAGTTGTCAATGAGCAAGTATTACAACTTTTAACCCCAGATGGCAATACTACCAGTGGAAACTAGTTGTGCATGGCAAATTCATTTACAGTCTGAAATTGTGGAATTCTTGCGTAACTGATGACGGCACCTCTCTTGTGTCAATACGCACACGCGCACACATACAGTCGTGTTTTACTATACTCTGGAGGACAATGCTTTGTGTTTCCCTTTGTCCCTGTCATATAACACTCTCCCATAGACTAAGCACATAACTGTATGATAGAGGACTGTTTTCAACAAAAGACCCAACGCCCGAAGACTGAAAGATGTTGTTCTCCCTTTGTGTGTTGGTCCTCGGGGGTTATGTAGAACACATACCTGTGTGCATTTGGACACAATACCAGGTGTTGCACGTACAAGTACTTTGGTTGCTAAGGCTACAGTACTTTGGGTGCTACAGGTAAAGTTCTTTTGGCCATGCACAGCAAGATAGCAAAAATACAATCTGTATTAAGTGAGGCGTTATAAAATGTAATACAAGTGTTAATGGGTAAACAACTGACCAGGACGTTAGCCAGCACATGTCTTTCCCTAGACAGGGCCTGCTGGAACATCTCCTTCCAGGCCAGCTCCCTGTTCTCCATCTTGGCTAGTCGCAGCGTGATCCGCAACTCCTGGGACAGCATGTCCAGCTTCAGGTGGGTCGACTTCAGCTCTGCGTTCAATTCCTGGATCCTCTCCTGTCCTTCGATCCGGCACAGCTCCCTGACGAGGTAGGCAGACCCCCGGCCCAGCAGGGAGGAGTACAGGAATTGGATCCTAAAGTTTGGAGGTCAAACATTTTGATTCATTTCTGGTGAATGTCAAATTAAATTACATGCTCCATTTACGGACTTCTTTTCTGGCTGATGACTGCACCCCTCTTGTGTGTATGTCTGGTGCTCACACCACAACTCACATAGCAAATCTAGTCTAAAGTCAATTGAATGTAATACGATTTTCACAAGAAATTAGACAAAGGGGTTTCTTAGTCAATATTTTTCCCCCAGTTATTTGTGACCTTGTGACAAAACTTGTGATTGGTTTGTGAACGACTGATGATTTGACTAGTGATTTGCATTGATGAAAACTTTTGCTACCTTAGGAGTTGGTGCGGGGGCTTGGTCAGGTCCAACAGATTCAGGAAGAGCGACTCCAGCTGTAGGTCTTCCATGTCCCGACTGGGGCCCATCAGGGACAGGACCTTGTAGACCCTGGCCACAAGCTTCTCCCTATTCCCCGGAGCCTGCCGCAGCGCTGAGATGTCTTCTGTCAGGCAGTCCAAGTACACCTCCTGGAGACTCTGGTTGTGGGGGAGGTGACGCCGGGAGCTTGTTGGGAGCCTGAGGTGATTGATTATGGCATGGCCCGGGTGGGTGTCTCGCTGGAGGCACACCTTCAGGAAGGCCCTAATCTTGTCCGTGATGGACGGTGCATGGGGGATCGGGGATAAGGGATTCCCAAGTTGCTCGGCCTTTGTGATGTCCTGGATGTAGATGAAGAGGTTGTACACATCCTGTGGTGATAAATAGATAGAGACATGTCAACAAAGTGTTGTTTCATATGTCCAATTCGTAAACTGTATACTCAACCCTCCTGCTATTTGACCAGGCACAGACTGTCAAAAATACAATCCACTTCCCGTTATACCCTATACACAAACTAGTCACCAACTGTCAGATCAGATCAATAGTAATAGCTCCCAGATGCATACTGAGAACTGAATGGTTCTTGAGTATGGAGTAAGTAAAAGTAAAGTGTGTAACAAGCCAATGTGGCTCATCAGGCTAGTGTTTATCTCCAGTTTCAGTAGCATGAAACGACTGGGAATATTTATACTCCGTCTGTGTGAGATGATAGTCCATCGCAGGTTACTCCCCAGCTAATCCAGGTACCTATTTATACTTATGGGTGAAGAGAGGCAAGTGGGGTGAAGTGGCATGCCCAAGGACACAACATATGACCATCAGCTAAGTTCGGGCAAGGACCATTAGTCGACTAGTGGTTGATTTGTGACGTACCTTACGCCTGCGCACTGATAGCAACGTGCTAACGTCTCTAGTCAAACGCTGGTCAAAATGTCATCGCAAAACTTCTGGATCCTGGCTCTCTGCTAGCGTTATGAATGCGCGCGGCTATTGGTTACCAGCGAAGCAACCAACCCCAGTAGGCTGGTTCCAAATAGTCAACTAGCGTAGTCAACCACCGTTGACTAGAGTTCGGGCAAACGTTAGTTAACCATTGGTCAACTATAGTCCTTGCGCGAACTTGGCCTGGATTCAAACCCCTGACCCTCTGATCATGAGTCACAAACCGTAGCCACTAGGCCACACTCCCCACACGAGTACGGAGTGCTGAATGGTAACACATATCAACTGATGAAAACGCACATGCTAATGAAAAGATGTTTTCATTGGCTCGGTTGACCACACGAATGCACATAATAATGGTGTGTGCATTGTGTGCATTGTTCCTATGCACTACAGAGTTGGGTTGTGAAGGGTCGTGCAAGTAAATTGCCAACTAATTTCAAGTTGAACTAATAGTCAAGTTTATTGGATTTTGCTTTCATTAATCAGTTAAAAAAGGGCGGGGGAGGGGGGGGCACAGAATGTACCCAGGCGAAAATAGAAGGATAAAAAGGGGGGGGGGGCAGATTCCCCAGCGGAAAACAGAATGCACGATGGTCCCTCTGAGTAGGCTAGTTGTACTATAGCACTTTACATGTTGCAGCCACAATTTAAAACTGAATATACAAAGTGGGATACAGTAATTGTCTATACCTGTATGATAGCCGCGGTGGCGTATTCACTAGCACTGTGCAGAAGAAGTCTGAATTCAACCAGTGTGCTGAGGGAATGAGGCAATCTCTCCTGAAGTAAAAAAAACAAAACATCAACGAAAGAGAAACATACAGTTTTTTTTAGGTTAGACCATTATTCTAACAAGTCAAAGCAAAGTCCAGCACACAAATAAAAGGAATTAACGCATCATAATGATGTAACTTCTTCTCATTGTCTTCTCTTCACAGGTTTCTTCAGGCTTGCGAGCTACAGTGCCTAGGGCACTTTTGAAAAATCCTTGGTTTCATTACCAGAAATGATTAATAATAATAATAATAATAATAGTCTCATGATGATGATGATGATGACGATGAGACCATTATTTTAATGCATTAATTCCGTTGACTTGTTTGCTAGACGATTTTTATTTGATCCACGCCAACAAAAAAGTGACACGACTGTAAATATTAACTCCAGAACCCCTCAGACTCTGCCAAAATCAACCAATTACAGGAATGTGAAAAAGATGTGAAAATTCAGCTTATTTTGTGGGTGTAAACTCTGGCTGATATCCCTGACTCACCTCTAAATCAGTCGTCAGATTTCTGTGTTCCTGCAGCGCTAGCCAAGCCAGATGATGTGCTGAAGGGACACTCTCTGACCCCAAACTACAGGAACAGATTCAAAACAAACGAGTCAGCGTAAAAATATTACTCTGTTATGGGAGCAAGGTTACCAACAGTATTCCTACAGCAACAAAAAAAAGTGATGTAAAACTGTTACAAGGAAAATGTTATCATTTAAGTAAGATTTGAGGCTTTGCATGGTGGAGATACTAAATAATGAAAGGTTTGCGGAAACACCATGTGCAAATAATTTCTCAATTAAGAAATTCTGAAAAGAACCAGAGGTATAAACTCGACGTTCCGGTCAATATGCTCTCCTGAAGATGGTCAGAGCATACTGACCGGAACGTCGATTTTATACCTCTGGTTCTTTTCAGAACCATTCTCTTAGTTGAGAAATTTGTTGCACATGGTGTTTCCGCAAACCTTTCATTATTTATGTTATCATTTGAAAAATTGAAATCTAAAATTATATAAACTGCAGAGTCCAACTTCATGATTTCATTTACCTGCAATCAAAAGGATGTTCGACAACCGCCTCCAGAACTTTCCTAACCTCAGGCTCTAGCCACGCCCCCTCCTCTCCGTACTTCTCCAACAGTGTCTGACCGCATGCCCTGACTAGTTCCCACTGCCCAAGGTGGAGATGGTTGCAGAAGGCCACAAAGAGCTGCTGGCGAGACACTTCTTCCTCCTGACCGAAGGGATGCGTGTTGGTGGAGGCAGGGGTGTAGGAAGTCATCTTGGATTGGGTAATGTTGCAGCATCACATGTATAAGACGTTGGCTCTAGCTGTGCCCTGCAGTGTTAAAGGGAATGTAATTCATTGGCTTTCACTGTAATTTTCAGAAATGAACTAGTTGAAGGGTTAGTATAATAGATCAAAATATTGTTACACTGACATGTTTGAAGTGTTGTGTCCGAAAATGCTGGAAAAACCAAGAAAAACAAAAATGTTCAAGTAGTCTGGTTCCCTGACTCCACTAAAGATGAAATGGATTAATTATTTTTAGATGCCAGAAATTGTAAGGTAAAGGAACCAGTCTAGCTAGCCTGCACCCGTTCATGAACATGTAACCAATAGCAAACACAATTTGGACTGAAACAAATGGTAAATTTGGAGCAGTAGTTGAAAAATAGTTAGGTTTTTCCAACGGTGGTCGGCCGACCACTGTTGGAAATGTACCAACAAAAATACCATTTTCTTGATAATGACTTCACACCAGGTGCCAAAATTTTAGAGGATGCTTAAGACTGTCATTTACCAACATACAAGTAAGGTTTTTTGTAAAAACTTGGTAGTTTTATTTAACGATGTTTGCACATGTTGTATTTTCCCTTTAAAATACATTGTTTGTAGAATGACATTATAATTCACTGTTAATGTCATAACTGATCTGCAATCAATGTATCACAGAGGGTAAATGACTGCTAAATGTTTTCTGGCGAGTGTGACCTGTAGTTTGGGATACGATGATGAAAATGGAACATTTTGGCCGTTAATGTTAAAACCTGCATCTAACTCTTAAAGACTTCCCCCAGCTCTAATTGGCAAATTTACGATGAGCATTTATTTAACTGAGGCTTCCCTTGAAAAACCCAGACATGGGAAATTTGCCATTTAGAATGGTGAATTTCCCCATGTCATAAGCCTTAGAGCTGGGTTTTCCAAGCTATGTATAGTCGGATTTTATCGCGACATCGGAAATTACTCTTTTTGTGTTGCCAGTACACCCTCTAGCTGCGTTATTTGTCAGTTCATCTTTAACTAAGGATTTTCTATAAAAAGTTCTATAAAAAGAAGAACAAAAAAGTGGTAATCCTTACTTTTAGGACCCCGTTCCTATATAGGAAGGGAAAGACTCACCAAAACAGTTGACTAAATGACACTCAAAATTGACATTCTGATACTTCTTGGCACATCTGAACAATTGGCAATGACACCTTCTTGAATATCAGCAGGTTTAATTTTGTGGAAAGAGGGCAGGGCTTTGATTTATGAGGGAAATTCAGGGGTAAAAGACGACGATGACAACCAGAAAACAGACTCAAAAACCAAGATGGCAAACGTGAAAGCTCGATGCAATGCTGATTGGCTGATAAAAAATAAACATCTTATTTATTTTTAGTCTGGGTCCCAGACCAAAAGATTCAGGAATAGTCAGAATCTTTTGGTCTGAGAACCAGACTAACTTATTTATTTTTTGTCTGGTTCCCAGACCAAAAGATTCAGGAGTAGTCAGAATCTTTTGGTCTAGGAACCAGACCAAGTAATTTTTTTAGAAGCCAATCAGCATCGGGCTTTCATTATGTAGGGCTTTCATGCGTGTGAGAACTACAACATGCACGTCTGAAAAAAAGGTAGGAAAGTCACATTTTCTTCGAAAGTGCTTTCAAAATTACAATTAACATGAGTTTATATGAGGAAAAAAGACTGCTTTAGCCTGCAAAAGTGACTTTGGTACTGGACAGTCATCTGCAAAATTCAGTTTTGAACAGAACTTGTAAAAAATAGAGGTGTCCTAAAAGTAAGGATTACTAAAAAAGTTCTATAAAAAGAAGAACAAAAAATGTCGCGATCGACTTCTGGTAAATTTGATGAATTTTAATAAAATGGTACTTCTCCTTATCTTGCAAATTTTCTCACTAGGCCTATGTGACTTTTGTGAGTCTGCCAAAGATGGAACCGTCTATCTTTTTTATAAATCCCTATGGAACTTTTGTTGTCTGGTTCCCATTCCACTGCTGCAAAGATTGAAGAAATTCTATTTCTACGCACTCGCCTTTATTGTTTATTTGTGTTGGCAACACACGTGCGTTGCAAGCGGTATACCTGCGCTGCGCAGATTATGGAGGATCGAGGATACAACAGACTATAATCAGATAATCAGTGATAATCATGGAGTCAACAACATTTTCAAAGTATTTCCTAACAAAATTGCAAATGTTTCTCTGTCCCAATGAAACTTCATGTCTTTTCCACATTTTTGCCTTTTTGTATGCAATGCCAATGACTGACCATGCTGACAACCCAATGAATGATAAAATTCAGGGCTGGGTAACTCCAGCTAGACCATGCTGACCTTCAACAACATGTTCAACTTCATTGTTGTGATAAATTATGAAATTGAAAACATTCTTTCCATATCTCTAGTCTTATTAGTCTTAAATTAAAATAAAAGTACAGTACCCCGAAATGAATGGGTCCTTCATACGCCTTCCACATTTGATCAATGAGTAAACTACCGGCACGTGACAGCACAATAATCAAGCATTTATTGACTGGCAGAACCCTTTATCACGCAGCTGATGCGCATGTGATACGTGACAGGCGATAACATCTTCACACGGCAGGGTGACCGTACGGTCATGGCCAAATTCTGCTAAATGCACTTCAAAAACCTGTCAGATTTATCAAAAATCTGCCCTAATTCCCCAGAATTACTCGAAATACACTATAAACACTTAAAATCACATGCAGGTTTGTATTATTGCCTTAATTAAGGTTCAAATTACATTATAAACAATCTATAGTCTCATAAAGATGTTATGAAATTGCGTAAATCATTTCTGGCAAAACGTGCCGTTTGCGTCACGATGAGTTAATTGTCGGTTCCCAGTGAACCTCGATCAGCACCTAGACCATCAAAACTGTCCCATTTTCAAGGGTTTGTTTGAAGATAGAAGTTTTTTAAACAAATGTAGCATTTTTTTCTTCTTCAAATTTGCTATGTTTTTCTGTAACCATTTTTTGCAGAATTCTGCCAGAAATCTGCCAAAAAAAATCCATTCTGTCAATTTTTCTGTCAAACTAGTTTTTATTACAAAAAGTCTGTCAAATTTAGCAGAAAATCGGCTAAAACGGTAACCATGTCTCACGGGCATTAAAGTGATATGGATCCCCAACTCTACCAAACGTGATTAGGAATCACACGATTCCTTTCAATATGGCACCCGACTATTACTTCCGCAGTGACTGTATGGCCAACCTCGTCTCCAGGGTGTCGAGCAGTACGCGCCCATAACCACCTTACTATTGGAAACTAGGTTGGAAATGCACTGGGGACGAGGTTGATGTATGGCCTTTTCGAAACATTGGCTTCGTTTGGGTTAGAGATTTTATGCCCCCGACTTCGGGGACGCAATCTAAATTTTAGTGTCCGTATTAATGCTTCAGGGACATTCACTTTTATGATTTGAGACCAAATGGGGTAGGGGCCAAGGGGGCACGATTCAGGGTGTCGAGCAGTACGCGTCCATAACCACCTTACTATTGGAAACTAGGTTGGAAATAAAGTAAGCACTGGGGACGAGGTTGATGTATGGCCTTTTCGAAACATTGGGGGACCCAATCTAAATTTTAGTGCCTGTATTAATGCTTCAGGAACATTCACTTTTATGATTTGAGACCAAATGTGGTAGGGCCAAGGGGGTGGGGGTGGGGGGTGGGGCACTTGCCGAAAAAAGGGGGAAATAAAAGGAAAAAAGAGGGGGCGAAGCCCAGAGTTGTAACGAGTCACTGATTTTTGTGACTCAGGTCGAGTCAGTCATTTGAAAGAAGTGACTCGATGCGAGTCGAGTCATTAGGTGAAGAAGGTCAAGTCCAGTCGAGTCACAGAGTATAGCTGAGTTGAGTCAAGTATTTAGCTCGAGTCAATTCGAGTCACAAATATTTGAACACTATATAATAAATTACAATAAAAAGCAACAAACACAAGAGAGAAATACAGGGCACCAGTCTATTACGAAAATCCAAAGACATAAAGTATGCTGTATGGGTACCCAACCAACAGTTTCCATTGCTAGCTCACGTCACAGATAAGAAGATGTGAAACTTCGGACTTTTAACTGGATTTGGCTTCGGGTCTAGATTTTGTTGTTCGCTGATCGCTGACAACGTGAAAACCTAATTGCATTATACAAAACTGTTTCTGATTATTAAAAGGTGGGCCCGTCCGTATCCATTTGTTTTTTGAAATCGGGACATGAATTTAGCCAGCGTTCCACCAAGAACTTCAAAATCACCCGAAACCAATGATGAAACCACGGATTGAGAAATGCGTTTTAAGTCTGGTTCCGGGTTTAGCATTACATGCTATAGAACCACAAGGTGGGAGTCTGCGACACAGTGTATGTTTGTTGTATCATTATGGAGGAAGGAAAACAGACGGCCGCTGTATATGAACGTACATTATTCGCGAACATTAACGTGACGGGAACAAAAACTGGCAACGCGAACGGCGCGGCGTAAGTCATTGCAAATCTTTTTCTCCCCTCCGGTTTGCTTTTATTTTTTTGGACTCGAGTCTTATTAGCCATTCTCGAGTCGAGTCGAGTCATTCTGATGAGGGACTCGAGTCGAGTCGAGTCATTTGCTCGCAGTGACTCGAGTCGAGTCGAGTCATTTACCCGTCGGGACTCGAGTCGAGTCGAGTCGCCAAAAAAAGTGACTCGAGTTGGACTCGAGTCGAGTCATTGACTCGAGTCATTACAACTCTGGCGAAGCCATATTGCTGTTAATTTGACGAGGGGGGCTGGGGGCAATGCTCCCCTGCTCAAAGTAAAGGAATGTGGGGGACTCAAAATATATATCACCACAAACCTGTTGCAAAAAATACACATCAAAAACTATGATCCTCACTTTGTTGGAAAGAATGCCAAAAAAACACAATGACATCCGAACAATGTGCTTAAAGAGGTTGTGGAATGCTGAAAATCTTTTTGTTTTTTATATTTTTTATTGTAGAGTAGACCCATATATATCACAATGACAAACTCCCATTCTTTTGTAATGTGCGTTTATATGTTTATAAAACTGAAATTCATCGAGTAATTTGTTGGTCGGCGAGCGCATAATTGAAATCAATAATCGTCGGGTTCTTCGTAAAATCAGAAAAATCGTGACTTTTAAACAGGACTCATTTATACTACGCTACATAGGGAGTCCTGTTTATTACGTCACGATTTACTATGTTTTGTTTGCTGCCCACTGTTTGACTGGCTTTTACACAAATTGCACGTTGGTCGAAACAGTCTGCAGACTCCAATAATGAACTAAGCTGAAAAAAATCAAAAGTACCTTTTGTATTCATTTCATGACAGAAACAATAGTCGTTTTTATTTCATCACACCTTGGGCTACATATACCCGAAAAATGACGGAAATGTCTTCGAGCATTCCACAACCTCTTTAAAAAAACATAGTAATGCTACAATTTTATCCCTTTTAATCTTTCTTTCTGTCTTTGCTTGTCTGGTTTATACTAGTTCTTGTGGCTTTCGTGCTACCTTTTTTTGCAACAATTCTATCAAAGACACGAAAGAAGAAAATTACACTATAGCTACTATAGGTGTACAAACTGTCGTGTCACTTCAAGCACTTTCCAGCAATGTTGCATGCTTCACTCCACCACAAAAAGAAAATAAAAACCAAAAAAAAAGTTGAATGCTAATTAATAAATGAAATCGCCCAAATGAAAAGCTGAACACCTAAATTGACCTGTAATAAGTTACCTGAACGTTGCTGCATCACTATTTGTCTGTGATTTAAACTGTTAAATCTTATACATTATCTGTTAACTTTAATACTCATTGTTAATACGCCTTCCTCTTTAGATCCGCTATCAGAATTTGATACACTTTTTCTGATGAACATACAAAAAATGAGATAAATAGTTATGATACAAGTTGAAAATGTTTAGAAATTCTTACAAACTAAGTGCAGGAGCCATAGGATAATCTTCTTTTACAACAAATGACTATGCTTCACAGAAACAAAGAAAGTTTACACCACTTCATGCAGTTTTTCTTCACATTTTTTTTTCTTCAATTTACTGTTCTCCCCAAAATGTTGTTTGTGTCAAATTCCATGAGATATCCTTTCTAATAGTGAATGCCCAGAGAAAACTTGAATCAATCACACCGATTACCTGAAACTTTTTTTCCCAACGATGCAAATATGCCTGTTTGTGTAGGTCTACAGTTCATCACAAGAATATAATTTCAAAATACTGAGCAACTTTTGATGAAATTTGCATCGAGGTGAAAAAACCCGCTATTATTAGGATTAGCACTTCACTGATTCCAGTTAGATTCCAATATGTCCCATTGTCAACAACCATTTCACACATAATGTACGTGTTGTTGTTGCAACAGTTTTTCCTACATTTTTTTGCTCTGCATTCAGTGCTTGAAATTTGTGCTGGAAAATACATTTCCCTCAGTAAATCAAATTTAGCCGTCTCCCTGAAAATTTGAATCTGATCACAGCATGATATTTAATAACTCAGATATGAACTGCAAAAACATTGTGTAATGACCAAAAATCCCAATATTATCTTACTAAAGGAAATGAACTACAAACTGATACTAGAAATGTACAATGGTTCTCCTACATTTTACACTTAAATATTACTTTTTTTTCCCAGCACAAAGGTCATATTTTGCAATCATTATTCTTTGGAATAAGGGGTCCGTTCCATTCACACCAATGGTAGCGCAAACGTTAGACAGACCTAGTACCTATGCATATGCGTCGACTCCAAGCAGAACAAACTGATGTCAAAATGGCACACGCGGTACTACCAGTGTCTCCGTGGGCAAAGCAGCCCCTTTAATTTGTCGAAAATGACTTGCGACAGGAAGAGAGCAATTTCGCTTTTGATGGAAATTTATTTGGTAATTGTGATGTTTAAAAGAGCCACTTTCAGCTCCCAAAGAAGCATCGTGCTCACTGTGTGCGAGTCAGCAATTTTGGAAAATAACGGCCAACAATTCTGGAAGACTGTTGACCTTTGTTGCTAACATTTGCCAACGTTACCGCTAACATTTGCCAACGAATACATTACCATTCCTGGCAAACATTAGCATTGTTCCTATAAGGGAAATGCACCCTCATGCCATTATTATTTGGGGAAAAAAAAGTTTACAGATCTGACTGAAACGAAAGGTGCATGTGGACACTGCTTTTTTCCGTTTGTTTGTTAGCGATAAAACTGCCTCAAATTGGTACCCAAAATTAACAAAACAAGAAATGGTTTGATTTGTTACATGTTTTGTGCTTTCCTTCTGCAAAAACACAACGTATAAAAACATATCAGTGTGAAATAATTCTTTGACCAATCTCATTAGAGCACAGCTGAACGTCGCTGTGATAAACTCAACGGTGTCTACATAGGATTATTAAATACAGCAGTGGCTTGTTACAGAAATGTTTGGTCGCACTTTTTGACGTAAAAAAAATCAGTTCCCAAAAAGGCTGCTCTTTAGCCAAATGGTAAAGTGGTCTGGACTCCGTTCACAAGATTCTCGTCAGAGGTTCCAAAGAGAAAGTTGGGGGAGACCACTGGGAGGGACATTGGAACGCATTCCCGACGGCACCTGACACTTACGGGAAGACACAACCGGATTGTGCAGATTCACAATAAAATCAGTCATGCACCCCCCACCCCCCAGGAATGGTGACAACATCTACTCTTAATGCACAGAGTCTATTCATTACAGTGGCGTTCTACTCTAAGTTTTTCTGGGTTTTTTTTGTCTTCATAGCCTTATTTTAAAGGCATTCTGATTCATCTTCGTCTTGGTCGCTTCTTTGGTGGCTGCTCCTCTGTCGGCACATCCTTTCCTTTTGCCTCCCGGCTCGTTGGGATGCTGATACCCAACGCCTTCAGTCGCTTCTCAAAGAACGCCCGCAGCTTGGTGCCGGACTTGTAGGTGGCGCTCCAGGGCTGGTTGTACTGCTGACAGTTGGTGAAGATCAGCTGGACGTCGGCCACGAACTCAGTGGCCGTCCGGTACTCCATGGCATTGACCTTGGTCTGCATGCTAGCAAAGTCCATCGGCCGCTTGATGATCTTGTAGTAGTCGGGTACCTGAGGGGGTAGGGGGGATGGGGGCAGAAATCAAAAGATTTGATTGTGCTACATACACATTTAAGAGCAAACACAGCTATCTCATGGATAGTATTGTAATATTGGTAATAAAGCTCTGTTAATGCCTCATTGTCACACTTGGCAGTAGAACTTTGCATCAGGGTTACGTGATTGTCACTGTGCCATTCACAAGTTAGCCAGTTCGGTATTTCAACTGCGCATGTGCACAATGATATGGGTCATGATCATTCGGCATAATCGTTTGTTTAGAAGGCGCATGAACGCGGGCGCACAATGCTTGCGTGTAAAATTACCAGCAGAATGGGCGTCTGCGTAACATCACTGACATCACGCCAGTAATTATCCTGAATGACCTTGAGTCATTGAAATACAGATATATTAAACTTGGCTCATTCTCTGAGAGACCATAAGTGACCACTCACTGTCTTCTTGCTGACTGCAGAGAGGAAGGGTACAGACTCCGGGTGCTTGACCAACTCCTTAAGGAGCTCCTCACAATGGTGAATCTTCCTCATTTCCTTGCTGCCGCGCCCACTTGAAGACTGCCTGCGATACACGGAAGAGGGACCTGAATCCTCTGATGCTGAATCTTCAATTAAAACAAAGAAGAAGAAAAAAGTATGCGAATGATGAAATCAAAAGTCAGTTTTGTGTCCACTCACAAGTCGTGAGTAACGGGGAACAAACACTGACAAAGGAAAGCCCTTTTGTAACCTTTCATTTGAGTAGCTTTACAACTGAGATTGAGATTGACATGCAACCAACTTGTACAGACTTGGCTAACACTCCTCTACTCAGGTTAGATCATGTATTTGCCTACATGCTCCAGTCAACTGACTGGCAGGTCCTGAACCAATAAATTCCTGTCAGTCGATCTCCTCACAACTGATCAGTCAATCCTGTACAAACACCACCAATCTAGTTTGTTCTTTTGAGGAGGTTCCTATGCCTCTTGGCATAATATGACTTCCCGATACCTAAATATTGGGTATTTGTATCGTTTCGGTTTGCAGCAACACCATGTGGTAATAACTACTGACGCTCAGTAGATGTTTAGTTCTGATAAGGGTATTTACATAGCGCTTTTAATAAAGTGCTTCACATCAATCATTAATACCCCCGTTTGTTGGGCCCATAAGACATTCCTTAGACTATCTCTGCTCAATGCAGACACAGATGCCCATCTTACTGCCGGCCGGAGAGAAGCAATTATTTGGATAAGTGTCTTGCCGCAACATCACTGCAACCCCACAGGCTCAACTGGAACCAAACATTTCTAGAATCACCGAAAAGGTCTTGAGTTCAATGCACAAGGCCAGGAACCCTCAGCATTCATTACCATCAAGAGACTGGCTCCTAGATCTCTGCTGCCTCCTGCTCCCACCATTGATGGCTGTTAGCACCACCTTCACACCCTTCATCATGTTCAGCTTCCCGGCCTCCGCATCTGGGGTTGAGGAGCGCGAGTCTGTAGACTGCCTCCTGCTGCTACGGCCCCGCCCTTCCTCATGGCTCCTGGAAGTCTTGGCATCCGCTTTGGAAGTCTCTCGTTTCTTAGATGCCTCCGATTTCTTGGACGCCACAGACCCTGCCTTACTTTTGCCACCTGCCGCCTGGGCCGTTTTGGCCTGCGCCTTGCCTCCTTTCGATGCCGACTTGGGAGGGTTCTTTGACGAGGACCCCCTGGATGCGGACTCTTTGGGTGTGGCACTCTTAGGGGTGGAGTTCTTGGAGCTGGCTCCTCCCTTAGGCGTCGACTCCTTAGATGAGCTCTTGGAAGTTGAGGCAGGACTCTCTGCAGTTGTGTGATGTGAGTTTTAATTAAAATCTCAAAAAGCAATTCGGATCACTAATAACTGGGATCTTGCCATAGATCTACCAAAGTGCGCCTGCACCATATCACTCACACACTTTCTCTTGTGAGTAGTGCCACATACTTTTCCTACAGAAGGTCAATTATCCCCCCTTCACCCCCCTCTCAGAAAAAAAAGAAGAAGATGAATTGTTAGAGTGACCCTCAAACTGAAAGAGGCCAAATCCTTGGATGCCTACCCATGCTCTTGCCTGCTCGCTGATTCTTGCCCGATCGCTTTGCCTTCTTGCACACTTCACAGCTCCACTGGCCCTTGGGTATGCGGGACAACGCCGGCTTGCAGCACTCCATGTGGAAAGCCTTGGGGCAGGTGTCGCAGCAAATCAGCTCCCCGCCGTGACCGCAGGTTGCACAGGTGTCCTCATGGGCATCTGCATCACTCCCAGTAGCCCTGAATCAACAAAGCACAACAGTAATATCGGAATGCCAAACAATCAAAGCAAAATCTGAAATAACATAAAGCCTCTGTTGGCTTGATAGTCATTTGAAGTTGCAAATAATTTAGTGTCATTTCCTAGGGACTCTCTGCACAAGTATTCCCTCAACGGTGGGAAAAAGTGACACAGTGGCACCTGTACATCACTGCTGCCATGCATCTCTACAATTTGACCCTAACCTGCTAACCCTGCCAGACGCAACACAGTGCAGCAGGTGGGAAAGTCTGGTGCACTTTGATGCATTCAGCTGCCAACACCAGTGCATAAACGGCCGCTTCTGAGACAATGAGAGCAAGTCCCATTGAACAATGCCACAGTTGTATCCTGCTGCAGTTGGTGACCATAGACTCTGAGGCAGTTTGGCCTTGAGACTTTTGACCAGATAGATCTTGCTATACAAGGCTCATCGCTTAGACAATTATTACATGTTGTTGCGTTTGGCAGGGTTTCTAGCCAAAATACCACGGAGGTTAGGTTTAAGGTGTGTTTCTCTATAAAGACATTGATTATGTCAATATTTAGATAAAAATTTGTTGCTTGCATGCCAGCAATACATGTATGTGCACAAACATAATTTGCGGTTGCAGATTGGCAAGCACAGCATTCTTGGGTTTCGTGTCTAGGTCCAATAGTGCTATCTTCTGTGCCTGCATTGAGTCCAAGGTGTCTATAAGAACGACGCCTGACTTTTGGTAATCCGAGTAGGGGGGGATATAAATCCGGATTTTTGAAAATTCGGTTTGAATTCCACTAATCAGTTTTGATTTTGGAAACCGGATATTCGAGACCAACCTCAAAAATTAAGCCTTCCATTTTTTGTAACATAGGCTATTGAAAACTGGAACATTGTAACTGCATTCAATTCGGGCGATTCACAATGCAGTGCGCCACCAAGAGTTTGCCACGGAGAGTTCATTTTTCTCAGTGCATTTTGGGAGATGGTCGACAAATTCGCAGCACGGGACATTTGAAATTGTTCATTTCTCCGGTCGGTATATTTGTTTACGTATGAGTGGAGTATCTAATTGTCCCTTTCTTTGCTGTTTATCAATATGGTGGTTTTTTGGAAGGCGGCAGAACGCTATGCCCAAATCTATAACAAAATAGCTCAAGTTGTCTACTGACACTCATTCAAATGGGCCATGTTTTGTCGACCGTAAACTTGAAAAATAGACTCTCCATGGCAAACTTTTGGTGGCGCACTGCATTGTGAATCGCCTGAATGTCTTCTTGGTATATGAATAGCCTCCCATTCGACTTATCAGAGAGTTCCCACCCATTTTTTTCATCATTACAGCTCTAGAGTGTTTTTGCAAAGGCCCAGTGGCCAATGAATCCTGCAAACTATTTTTTTACCCAATCATTAGGAATGCATTGCATGCAGTACCTTTACTCATCACTTTTTGTTGACTGCGAGTTGAATGGGAACTTCTGGTGAAATCAGATAACCGTTATATTTGGTTTGAAAAAACTTAGCATAACCAGATTTATAAATCTCAGATTTCTCCCACCACTAAATCCAAGTGCACAACTCTGAACTATAATGCAATGGCACACAATTTTGCTCTTGTTGGTAGGACACGGCAACCCTGACATTTTAGCACACTAAGCCCATACAATGGCGACAAAACAGATTGGTTGAAACTGCAGACTTCTGAACCTAGGTTCTTTCTAAGACGAAATAAAAGCAAGTTTGGACAATATTATCAATTTATCAGTGATGTGAGGACTACCAAGATGTTTGCTATCAGGGGTGTGAGTGACATTGTTAAAAAATAGCTGAAAACAACTGAAAAAGGTGTTAAAAAAGCTGAACTTTGAAAATCCCCTATACTTTTGTACACAGCAAGTGAGGGAAAAAAGCTGAAATCCAAAAAAAAACAAAAAACTGAAATCAGCTTTAAAGCTGAGATTTCAGACCCATGTGTACTTTAAGTGAACTGTAGTTACCGTGACTAGCTGCTGGTGAACATGGCTTTTAATGCAAGGATACATGCAAGGAAAAGATGAACAGGACAGACAGAAAGCAGGCAGGGACAAACAGACAAATACACAGGGAGGGACACCATTAACTCATCAAACCAACAGACAACAAATATTTGGCATTTTTACAGAAATAGTTGAGAGTGAGACATGTACACTACACATGCGATACTCTTGAAACTACATTGCTAGCTTATCATTTCAATTACAAATAGCCGTCATTTTTTCCTGGTCAGTTGCAGTTTGCACTGTTTGAAGGGGTGTCATTTTTACTAGTGTATTTTCCTTTTAGTTCCTTCCTGTATTCAGTTAATATACATGTAAAGCCCGGTTCATACTTCATGGGAATGCGAAGCAAATTTGACGTCGTGAAACATTCACTGCGAAATTCGCCAGAGTTGAAATATGTTCAATTTTAACAAATTCCCAGCGCAAATACTTGCCATGACGTCACAAATTCGCGTTTGCTTTCGCGCAGAGTATGAACCGGGCTTAATCCTGCGTTCTCCACTGGCTTCCAGCTTGCACTGATCTTCTTCAGCGTTAACTGCCCATTGAGCTAACTAATTCGTATCTACTAAACTGTTCCAAATCCCTCTATGCAAAAGTTTTGAATTATCTGGTAGGCACCGTAAAATCTACACGTTAAAAGTCTATTATATTAGGTTGTTTCTGTCTACTTGCCCTTGTTTTTGCCATTTTACATGTTGTTGCCGATCTTTATTATGTTTTGTTCCCTTAACATGGGTTCTGTGGGTTGTTCCCGTAATATTACCACTGAGGATGTGGTTACTGCATGCAGCTTTTAAAAGAAAAAACATTTTTAAAACACTCAAAACATTTCAACCAACAGAAAAAATTAAAAGTGACATGTACTAACATGCAGTCAATAGTGTGTTAAAAGGAACTTTATCTGCCATGTTGACTACACACAGGCCTTTTAGCAACACTGTGGTTTACTTTGCAAATGGGTCATTCTATAAATCTAGGGTCCACTTTTTCCTGTCCCTGTTTTATCTGACTGGATGCACTCCTTATTAACCCTAACCATCCCAACTCCATCAATATCCATCCCTCATTTTGGGGGATTTTGGCAGACAAGCCATGAGTACCAAGTCCAT